>OMLC01098565.1:0-13600 GCA_900302585.1 Regalecus glesne
CAGAGAGAGAGCCCCAGTGGTGTTGTTAGTGGGTTTGTGAGGTACTGGATGGTTCCCTCAGGATCCACACATTCAGCTCTTAACTGTGACCTTGACAAGTACACCTCTCTCTCTCTTTGTCTCTCTCCCATCTCTCTCTTCCTCCCACCTAGTCACACTGTTTTCCATAACATCTTTTTCTCTTCTTCTCTCTTTCTATGATCTGCTTCAGTCTTTCCCTCCGTCTGCCTTTCTCTCTGTGGCTGCTATTCCTCTGCCTTGATCCTCCTCTTGCTGTCTCACCAGTTCAGTCTGATTCCACTGAAGAGCCTTTGTTGGCTACCTGTGCAGCAACACTGCCAGAGCAGACATGCATACTGCTTTACAGACACAGTGAGGAAATGTGACAGCAGCACAGGGCTGAAGCAAACCAAGAGGCCTGGACCACCCAGAGGGGGACACTAGTGAACCCAGAATACTTTATCCAACCTAACCCCTATATCCATGTGAGGCTTAGCCAGTTATGACCCACTAACTATGGACCTCTGGCTGTGGTTGGAAACGGTGCAGCTGGGATTCAAACACCCGACTGTATCACACAGAGATGTACTGAACATAGGTGTCTTACCCCCCTACACCACTGGAGGCTACACTAAGGGACTTTTTAATGGCTTCCAAAAGAGAAGAGGAGGAACTTTTGTGTCGGCCTACCAGTGTCAAACTGAATCAGATGAAGACAGAGGCCCAAAAAGCCTTCTGATGGAATGAGCTCTGGTTTAAAGTGCAAGGCTCTTAAATATGCATACGTAGCTTGAGTGCACACTTGCTTTGGTCTGGGCTTAAGTGACACAGAGGGATACTACTTTGCACTGGTTGGCAAGAGACATCCGACCCCAGTTTGGTCTTAAGGACCCCCACCCCCCAAAAAAGGATGAAACCTATTCTTGGTACAGCTGCAGTCGACTCTTAAGGTAGATGCTAGCTCCCTGACCACAGGGCCTGTCAGCGTTATAGCCCCACCATCCCCTCTACCATGTTCTGGGCCAGGCCTCCTGGTTCCTGTTAAAAGTTAATGGGATGATCAGGAGACTCTTACTCTTTGAAACGGAGCGACGGCCATCACCTCTTTTCATGTCCTCGCAAGACTTTCTCCCGGTTCCTTTTGATAATCGTGTGATGACCATGATACCGCTAGCTGCCATGTGTGATTTTACTTCAGTTCTTACTGCATCAGCATCCACGTAGAGCTGTCTGGTAGTCCAGCATAAACCCCCTAAACCGATCTCTTATTTGCACATCAGAGCGGACAGTTAAGGATAAGGACACAGGACCCCTTTGGAGTTCAGTACCAGCATGCTTGGATGGTTAGCAGTGTTATGTATATGATATGTGATACCCATTTAAAAATTTAGAGGATGGTCATCTTCTGCTCTAATTGGCAAAACGCTCGCACATTCACATACCTTCACACACACGCGTACCGCACTGTGGGCTTGGTCTCACAGTGGCATTGTCTTGAGACATCTTTGACCATGAAAGTTTCATTAGTTTGTATTTTTTAAATGAAAAGCGTTTCCTTCCATTATTCAAGGCAAGGCCTCCGGATGTGAGGAGGGGTGACTTGGAGGAGAGAATGGCATCCATTTGCAAAGCTTTATCATTTATAGACCCGTGCTCGAGTGCCATGTTTTGTTTTTCCAAATGCTCGCTGCCTCCACAGGGTTTCAGCTTTAATAGTCCCGATATGACATGATGCTAGCTGAGCGATTGGACCGTAAAAGGCAGGGACAGGGCAGACTTTGTTGAGCCTTCTACTGCCATGCGGACTAATCTGACGTCTTGTAAGACAGCACTGGGAACACATACCAGTCAATAGCCACTTATCACAGCCTCAGACACAGCAGGACACTCAGACACTGTTGTTATGAAACAAAGGACACGGCGACTTTCTGCTAACATACCTTACACGTAGAAAACTGCACATGACAAGAATTTTGGTTCACTTTGGTGGAAGCAAATAAAAGGTAGAGAGGCATGAACTTAGATCATTATCGTCCCCAAAACTAGAAGATTTGGTGAGGGGATTTTATAGCATTATGGGATGGTTCACTGATGAGTCAGCTGTCACAGGTTTGATCCCACAATGTAGCGACTAATCATGACACGTGACCTCTAATTGAATGTCTACTTGGGTAATGAAATCAGGGATGGTTTAAAGAATGGACCCTTTTGGATGGCAACAGGAAATGGGCAGAGAGAAGGGGGTGTCACGTGCAACAATGGTCTCTGGCTGGATCCAAACTAGCGTTGTTGTGACTGTGTGGTATATATTGCAACCATTTAGCTACTGAAAGTGCCTGATTTACATCCTGTGGATCAATTTTGGTTGGGTTGGTTTGTGAATTTTCCCCAAGGGATAGTTGTTGCAGAACAGTAGCCCAGTGGTTAGCACCTGGGTTTGAACCCCTGGGCGTCCCAGGTTCTCTCTGTGTGGAGTTTGCATGTTCTCCCTGTGTCTGTGTGAGTTTACTCTAAGTGTTCCGGTACTCCCACCTTGGGCTGCGATGGCTCAGCGGTAGAATTTCTAGGTTCTGGGGGGCGGCATAGCTCAGTGGGTAGAGCGGTCATCTGGCAATCAGAAGGTTGCAGGTTCGATCCCCGGTCCTGCATACAGCATGTGGAGGTGTCCTTGAGCAAGACACTGAACCCCTAACTGCTCCCCGAGTGCCATATGTTGGCAGCTCACTGCTCCTATAAAATAGGATGGGTTAAAATGCAGAAAAATCCAAACTTCCCCTTGTGGGACTGATAAGGGAATCCTTTTTTATTCTTTTTTTTTTTTTTAGAACGTTTTCCTCCGAGTCGCGCGTAGCGTGTTCAGTCCCATCGTGGTGAATCAGGAAAAGGGAATCCTGCATTATTCCCGCATGCTAGGTAAATATGAAGCATACAATGTAAAGTGCCCTGCATGGTTGCTAGACTAGAAAAGCGCTTTAAAAAAACGAGTCCATTTACCATTTACCACCATCAGTAAGACATGCATGTTAGGGTTAACACTCCTGCCTGTGCCCCTGGGCAAGGCAATAGGAAAAAGAACTGGAGTTTGTTCCTGGAGCCTGCAGTGGCTCATTGCTCCTACGCAATAGGATGGGTTAGATGCAGAGGAGGAATTTCCTTGTATGGAAGTCCAATGACAAGGGAAGGTTCTTCTTCCTCAGGTGGCCATTACACATAGCAGTCACCATAGCAGAACCTAGACGTAACAACATAACCCGTACAGTGGCACAATTATACCAGATTTTTATACAGGACACAACAAAATGGACCAGACACTATGAAAACCCAGAACATAAGCAAGAAGGTGTGCAAAGGTGATCACAGCATGTTGATGCGAGTATGTTTGGCAGTTGGGACAAAGCTTCTACTGAGATTAGCCTTTGACCTTCAGACAGTCCCACATTAAATCACATTACAAACATAGCATAACACAAAGGGCATCTGGATAATCATTCATTATTGTGCACCATCAGTGTGTGTCTCCGAAAAAAGAAAAAAAGGAATCCACAGATAACAATAGCACATATCAGGATCATACAAAAAAATTCCACAAATGCACAGCTAGCTCCCTGCACTGGTGCAGGGAGCTAGCTGTGCCACCGCTGTTAGCAACGGTTCTAAAGGTCAGGCGTTTTGTTTTGTCTCTCTTTCATGGCTGCCAGTAGAATGAAGCACATTGATGGGCACATTGGTGTCGGAGGCAGGATGTTTCAGGAGCCTGACCTGGAGGAGTCTTTCCTTTAGGCTGCATAGTCACACCTCTGAGGAAGTAATCTGGAATCCATAGAGATACCAGATTACAAACAAGTACTTAAAGAGAGACCTGTTTTTACCCATCATCATTACCCCCCCCCACATTGTAGAGGTGGACACGGACATAGATTGAGTTTGGGGGATTAAGGCCGGATACCCTTCCTGACAACTTGGGGTGGGTTCCAACCTGCAACATCAGGCTCATTAGTTCTTGAAGTGCACTCTAACCCTGAACTGTCAGGGCCCTCCTCTGAACTAAGACAATACAGGGAAAAAACTACAATTTCCTCGATAATGTTCTAACCCTGCTTTCAATAGAAGCATTGACAAAGTTGGTGGGTTGCCACCAGCTCCTGGAAGGTCTGTATCATAGAAGGCAGCTTTGTCCAGTAAAGCAGCGTTGGAATATCACAGTT
Organism: Regalecus glesne; assembly: GCA_900302585.1. Classification (NCBI taxonomy): domain Eukaryota; kingdom Metazoa; phylum Chordata; class Actinopteri; order Lampriformes; family Regalecidae; genus Regalecus; species Regalecus glesne. The sequence goes on from OMLC01098565.1 coordinate 4,206, forward strand.
CTGTCAGCAGGCGACGTCTACACCTGCAGTATTTTGGTCCCAGTTAAAATGTCTCATAGAGAATCAGGATGACCTCCTCTGAGATTTCCTTTTTTCTATCTGAGCGGCAGACTGACTCTTGTCATGAGTGGAAGAACAAATGTAAATGCAGTGGGGAAAAACTGGCGTAACATTCTAGTTCTTCTGGACACCAGACTACAGCGGTCTGTGTCTGTATGACTTCTGGACCAAGGCCTAGCGAGGGAAACTCACACACATCAATCTATATCAAGAGGATTTTTAATGACCTGCCGTATCCTATTGATGTCGATGCTTTATGCTGGAGGCTTGTTCTTAATGTGCTATCTTCCAGGGTACCCTCAGTGTCCCCAGGGCCTGCTCGGGCCTAGGTAGCTCATTGTTAGGCCTGATATGCTTACATCTCTAGCCCACAATAGCTCACCTCCCCCTTCTATCCACCTCTTCATATACACCCCCCCACACATACACACACACATAGCTCCCATTCCCAGCCCCAGACATGACTGGTCTGATGCATATGAATGGGGTGGAGATAAAGTGGAGTATTCCAGGGCAGGGGGTTGGGGAGGCAGTGTGTTTGTTTGGTGTACATGTGTATTAATATGTGTGTGCTTTTGTCATCATAAGTGTGTAAATATATGTGCATGCTTGTATGTTTGATGACCTGGCATCCTATACCTCTCTCTCCCAAACACGCACGCAAAGACACCCATTTAAAAGCGTGCACACACACACACACACACACACCCGCCTTCCTCACCTCAAACCCGAGGGAGAGCAGTGTCTGCAGGGTCAGCATGTGGAGCTGTGTGTCAGGGTCAGCATTCAGGTAGAATTGGGCCAGACAGCAGGCTGCGGAGATGAAGTGGCTCTATCAGGCTCAGGCATACAGGCAGAGAAGGGCTGATTGTCAGCCAATTAGAGAAGCCCCGCAAGCTTTGATTAATCTGCCTGGAATGCAGCGGATTTCACCGGACAGGTCTACACGCTGGGGAGGGAGAGTGTGTGTGTTTGTGCATGTTTTTAGTGGCAGGGAGATTGAGAGTTTGTGCGTACATGCGTGTTACGGCATATGCACAATGTATCTTTGTGCGCCAGTATTCATATTTCAGTCAGAGTCAGGACACGGTAAAGTTCCGAAAAGGCAAAATCTCCATGCGGTCGAACACAGAATAAAGAACAATGGAATTAAATGTGTCCTCTGCATTTAACCCATCCTGTTGTACAGGAGCAGTGAGCAGCTGCAGCACCCGGGGACCAACTCCAGTTATTTGTTTCTATTGCCTTGCTCAGGGGCATAGGCAGGAGTAGTAACCCTAACATGCAGGTCTTTTGATGTTGGGTTGAGATTGGAACACCTGGAGGAAACCTTCACAGACCCAGGAGGACATGCAAACTCCACACAGAAAGGACCTGGGATGGCCTGCGATTTGAACCCAGGACCCACTTGCTGTGAGGCAAAAGGGCTAACAACTGGGCCACCGTGCATGGAGAGAGAGAGAGAGAGAGAGAGATCTTAGTGTCTCCTCATAGTCTGTGTATACTTTGGTGTCCTGTCATTCTAAGGGCCGGCATGACCTGACAAAAGTGAACAGTGAATCCGGGCTAACTTGGCTGGAAGAGAGACGTGAGGAGTAAACTGGCGAGGGAGAGGCACTGGGAGAGTGAGCGCCAAGCAAACAAAATAAAAAACGAAGCCCACAGAGAAACGGGGCCATGACCACCACTGCTACTGAGGGAGAGACAGAGTGGTGTGACATTGATTGATGTCTGTGCACTCTCCTTGATTTGCTGATTAAACCCATCAATCTATATGCAGAAGAGGTGTCCAATGCAAATAGGCCCAATCAGGCAGGACAAAATGGTTTTGTCAGGAAGTTATGGAAATAAGAGCAGCTCAGTGCTGTAGGTAAGGCAGATAGAAATCCACAGACCAGAGATCTGATACTGGGGGCCGCAACCATGCCGTGATGCTCCAAATTAGGGAGATTACATGCTCCCCGCTCCCACTGTTTGGTCCTGGTCTGCAGCTCAAATTGTCCTGCCATTCTCTCTTTCTTTGCTTAATGGTCAAAGCCTAACGGCAGCCGGCATGTTGACATGTGCAACGGTACACAATGCAATTGCCCCACGACACTCCAGTGGTACGGAGAAAAGGGGAGGAAATATTTCAAACAATGTAAGGTGAGGAGTTCCCCATGTCCCTCCATGATGGTATCCTTCCTACAGCATAGCTCAGTGGGTAGAGCGGTCGTCTGGCAATCGAAAGGTTGCAGGTTTGATCCCCGGTCCTGTAGAAAGCATGATGAGGTGTCCTTGAGCAAGACAGGGAACCCCTAACTGCTCCTTGGAATGCCATATGGTGGAGGCTCACTGCTCCTGTACAATAGGATGGGTTAAAATGTAGACACATCCAAATTTTCCCTTGTGGGACTGATGAGGGAATCATAAAAAAAAGAAAATCAGATCGGTCATCCACCACCAGTGCTTCTCTGATGGATCTGGGAGGTATGATTCCAGCTTGATCGCCATTTCTGCGTGAGCTCTTTTTTGAGACATAGGTGACAGGACACGTGTCTCTCTGAAGGGATGCTGGGTACATAGGGAATATCCTCCCCTTTGGGGGATGGAGCAGCGATCAAAACGGCCCCTCGGCCGCAGCCTGATCTGTGAGCTCATTTGAATATAAAGGGAAAGTGTTGTTGTTGAAGAAAGAGCATTTCTCTTAAGACAAGAAATTAAAAGAATATCACCTCTCAAGGTAGACAGCTGTTAACTCCCGATGGAGGGCTGTTGACGTGGTGTATGTGTGTCCTGCATGCTTCGCCAAAGCCTGACCGTTTCAATATCTAAGCCTATCTAATAACAGTCGTTCCACTGTGGCTTCTCTCTCCATCTCATCTCACTCCCTCGGCCCCTGTGCATGTGTGAGCCTTTGTGCACATGCAAGTGTGTATGGAGTATGTAGGACTTGCTTGGCTTGGCCCCCCCTCTCTCTCTTTTCCTCTCTCTCAGACCATGGCACTCTCTCTCACCCCTACAGCCAATTGCGATCTGAATCAGTTTAATTAAGTAACAAATTCTGTTGGCATAGTAACAGTCTAGCTAATTTATCATGGGAAATAGTCTGTGAGACATGCAGGTTGCTTGGCAACAGCCAATGGTGGCACAAAGATGGGCCAATGACAAATTGCCCAAGATGCAGATGCTGGTGATGGCAGCCTGCTGTGTCTGAGTGGCGTTGGTATAGGAAGGGTGGACTTAATGCAGTGTGTGTGTGTGTGCGTGTGTGTGTGTGTGTGTGTGTGTGCGTGTGCGTGTGTGTGTGTGTGTGTGAGGGGGTGTGTGAGACAATGGGATGACATAGCTCAGGGGGTCGGGCATTTGTCTGGTAATCAGAGATTGGTGGTTTGATTCCCGGCCCCTGCAGAGAGCATGTTGAGGTGTCCTTGAGCAAGACGCTGAACCCCTAACTGCCCCCTGAGTGCTCCAGTGAGGCTGTGGTCACTGCTCCTATACAATAGGATGGGTTAAATGCAGAGACATATCAGTGGCCTTTGTCATGTGGCAAGTAAAACTATTCTATTATTTTCTTCTTATATTCTACATACCTACCCCCCTTAACACACACACACACACACACACACACACACACACTCACACACTATTGGCCTCCACCTCTCAGAGTCCACTGTGTAATTGTTTTTACAGACAATAAGAGTCAATTCCCCCTCCTGTGTGACCCTGGTAATGATGTGGATGTTGCATTTGCACCATTCCACAGCAGCTTCATGTTTATTTTGTCCCTCTTCAGTGGAGTAGTAATCCTTCGGCACAGCCTGAGAACCACAGAGGCATTGTTGTTTCATGCGGTTGTCAAGGAGATGTAAATATTACCACTGTAATAATCCACCGGCCGCGATTGATAGGGCCTTGTTGTTGCTACTGCTACTGTTCTGCAGCGTGTATCGGCATCTGCATATGCCGCGGCACCGCAACGAGAAGACATATGCCTCCCCCTCGCACACACAAGCGTGCACACGTGCCAGATACATGAGAAAACATTAGTTATTGTTGTGAGGCCAATGAATGGGGGCGCTCATACATGCCTTGATCCATACGTTGACTGGAGCTGCAGTCAGTAGCGGCTGGCTGTGTGTTTAATGAAGAGGCAGACAGTATTTTGTACCACATCAAATGAAGAGTCGGCCGCCTGCCAGAATTGCTTGAAAGTTACAAGAAAATCGAACCACAGTAAAAACACTCCATAGACAGGCAGTACCCCATCCACACACTGACATGATTAAACCACTTGGTTTTCTACTGTGAGTGTGCGGCCTTATGTGTAATGATGTATGGAGTCTTTATTGTACTTATATTATCCTTCAACACTGCAACAGAACTGCCAGCGGCTCTGCTACACACACCCAGAGCCCGAGGCTCTTACACATGAGCTCGAGCTGGGCAGGGAAACCCTACATCTGCCTGGGTGATTTTCAAGTTAAAGGCTGTGTTATTTCCTGGCATGTCGTGCAATACATTATCAAGCCAAACCAAGACAGTGTCCCCACTGATGCCCTTACATGACCTGGGAGGAGCCCAGGAGACTGGGTCTGGGTACCCTTCCTTATGCGCTGTGGTGGGTCGGGCCCATGATGCTTGATGCATCGTTCCCTGATGTGTGTGCTCTACCGCTGAGCTACTGCAGCCTCCTCAGAGGTCATCATCCATCCCTGGGTCTACCTGTCATCGGTCTCTCATCCAGGACTGAGTACCTGGGTCATGCTGGAGCCTGTCCCAGTGCTCCTAGACATGTCGCTGCTCCACCTCAGCGCTTGAAGAGTCGGGGTTCAGTGTCTTGCTCAAGGACACTTGGACTCATCTCATAATTCCATTATAATTCTGTTATCCTCTCTTAGAGTTGGCTTCTGTAAATAGTGTTTTATTCTGTATACACAACATCCATTGCATGTGTCTCCATCTTGGGAGAGAGATCCCTCCTCTGTTAATCTCCTCGAGGCTTCCTCCTATTTCTTCTCCCTGTTCAAGGGGTTTTAAGGGAGTTGTTCCTTATCTGATGTGAGGGTCTGTGGACAGAATGTTGTGTTACTGTAAAGCTCACTGAGGCTAATTTGTAATTTTTGATAATGGACTACGCAAATCAAATCAACTTGACTCAGATATGTGTCAGCATAGGCTGCATTACAAGCCTCATTAGTATTCTGGAGGATCTGCTTTTGATTAGTATAAATATCACCCTGAGATGGACTGGTGACCCATCCAGGGTGTTTCCCTGCCTTTCACCCAATGAGCTCTGGGATAGGCTCCTGCATGACTCCATTACCCAACTTTGGATAGGTGGTTGTCAATGGCTGGATGGATCATTTAGTCCCAAAATATTTATGACCTATTGCTCGTTCTCTGGTTAGTATTACTCTTTCGCTGCATTACCACTGGAGTCATTCAACTTCAATGGATGACTTTGTTGCATACTGCGGCTTACGTGCTGTCATCCATAGTGTTTTGTGTTCTCTGACTCTAAGCTCGCTGTCAGGGCAGTAGTCTGGTGTAGAGGTGGTGCAGAGATAGCACATTGGTGGTGAACGCACTCTTCTGTCTCGACATCCTTGACCTTCTCTTAATAGAATCAGGTGTGAGTTGGCAGGAATGATGGATTCCTGTGCCGTGTCCAAACAAGTGTCATCGGAAACGTCCCTCATTACAACCGTTAGAGTACAATTCATCATCTTTATCCACACCTCCAGCTTGGACACGACTCCATGTCACTGGGATGAATACAAGAAAAGAGAAAAAGAGGAGAATCCCAGCCCTGAGACTGGATTCTAATTTCCCGGACTGCTCCTGTTTTCCCCTCTCCTGTGAAGGTGTTGGGTGTCGTGTGTGTATTTGCTGGGTTGGGAACAGGGGGAGATGGTGAGACTGTTGTCTCCTCCCAGAGCACAGACCCATCATAAACCCCAGGGCCCCTAACAAATGGAGCATTCGCCGGACGATGTAGTTACATGATGAAAGTTATTCATCACATTTGAATTATTCCAATCAATTTGCTGTCAGACTAACTGCCGTGGCTGCTGCTGCCACGCCGGTGTCGAGCGCCATTTGGTTGCAGCTCTGCGCTGCGCCCGTGAAATTTATATTTTCCATAAGTACTCGTAAAACCTTCAAAGCATGACTGAGCAGAGAGTCATCCCTTCTCCACACCGCCCAGATACCCTCGTCTGAACAACAGAGGCAGGCGACAAAGTCACCCACAGACAAATACACAAAATCATCTCCAGAGCAGAGATTTCCCACACAAAAAAAGTAAAACCAGTTCACGAACACAAAAAAGACGTCCAGGCGTAATTCCTCATATCCTGCACGAGAACAAACACGACCGGACGCCGTGGAGGTCGACTGTAATCAGGACGTTAAAGGGCCAGAGTCTCATCTCTGCAGGCTCTACCATCATAGACATCAGTCATGTCATTCTACTCCCATGATTCCTTTAGGGGATTCTGGACATGGGACCACTGCTGGACTCAGCCTCACAACTATGTCCAAACACAAGCGTCAGACTTCAGATCCCACAAGTTTCCATCCATCCATCATCAGCCGCTTATCCGCAGTTGGGTTGCGGGGCCGTGCCGGAGCCTATCCCAGCATTCATAAGGTGAAATGGGGAGAAGTACACTGGACAGGTCGCCATTCCACCTGATGACCGTGCCATGTGAAAGACTCCTGTCCAGTTGTCCCATCAGACATTGTAGTAAAACTGAATTCAGAGGTGGTTCTCTGTCCAAAATCTACAGATTACTTAACTGAGAGCTCCATTTTTACTTGTCACGATTAGTCCCATCCTTGTGGGGGTGGAGGAGGACTTAAATGGAATTTGGGGGATTTTAAGCCCAGATGCCCTTCCTGATGCCTCGCGGTGGGTTTGAATCCGCAACATCGGGCTTGTCAGTTCGTGAAGTGTACACTTGACCACTGAGCTACCATCGCCCCCTAACTGCCCTATAGCAACAATTGCTAAGAGGAGACCCCAGTGGTCAAAAGAAAATTGCTGTAGATCAAAGCAAAACTGAATTCTCCTTCCCAACGGCAGAAATGAGTCTAATCAGTAAAGTTGTAATTTCCTCGATGGAAGACCAAATGACCTGGAAGGTACGCAGAGCCAGACTAGGGCATTCAAAGCACTGATGGCAGGTAGTGTTTCTTTCTTCCATGCTAGGGGATGCATCCACCCATCCCCATCTCCCACTCCACCTGCCCGCCCCCCACCACACATGCACACCAACTCCCCTGCAACTGCAGGTAAAATAAGATTGTCACTCTGATGCGCCCCACGCCGTCCTGATGAGCTTGGGAATAAATATGCAAAAAAGGGGCCTCGTGCCAGGGAGACAAGAAAGAGAGAGAGGAGGGAAAAAAAGGAGGCAATCAAGGATAGCCACGGTCCCCGGCTGGACTATAAATCTCTGTCTGTTTCAATCGCCGCCATGGCCAAAACGGTGTAAAATTCGAGCGGGGATGTCATCAATTTCTGTTAGCTCCTCTGTCCCTTTCTGTGTCGGTCGGCGGGTGCCCCTGATGGATTGATTTTGTCACTTGTGTTCGGTTCACAGTATGTTAACATGGAAGGGCAGAGTTGGGTTATGGAGAGAGGGTTATTATTGGCTTGGATGTGACCAGTCTCTCTCTCTCTCTCTCTCTCTCTCTCTCTCTCTCTCTCTCTCTCTCTGTCTCTCTCTGTCTCTCTCTCTCTCCCTCCTTCTCTCTCTCATCCCTTCTCTAACTGACCACGTCTCTCTCCTTGGCTCTCATCCTTCTCACATCCCTCTTCTCACACCATGCGATAGTCTTTCTATCTTCCTCCTCTGTCACTCAGACTCACTCTCAATATTCTCACTCCCCCTCATTCATCACCCTTCAATCCCTTTTCCCTCTCATCCTCTCCAGTGGCATCTACATCTCATTCCCCTTCTTCCTATCTCCACTTATCTCTCTATCTACCCCTCTTTCTCTTACGGTCCCAGGGTCCGCTCGGGACAGCAGCGGGTGTATCACACAGGAAAAGGTGGAGGAAATGGGAGAAATGAAAAAAAAGACATACGCAAGAGTGATTAATTCTCTACCATGGCAGTTTTTATACTATGAGTTGGGACCCACCGATGGGTCACAGCAGCACGCTGGGTGGATTGCAGGATGCTCACAATTTTTTTTTAAAAACCTCCAAGGGAAAAATTTGGCATATTTTCTTAATTTTTTGGTCAAATATCTATTTGCTTTATTTAGTGAACAGAGAGAAAAGAAAACCTTTTCAGTCAATGCAAACAATGTAGTGATCTAATTGTCCATCCGTCCATCATCAACTGCTTGATCAAAATCATGATGCGGAGTCATGCTGGATCCTATCCAAGCACTCATAAGGTGTCAGGCAGGGAACCACCCTGGACAGGTCACCATTCCATGGAATTTAATCTAATTGTATTCCAAAACATAAAGGCAGGCTTATCTAATGTTAAAATTTCCTGTCCTGTTTCATTTGATCATTTTATAGACCTCTTTGGTAATATGGAGGATAAGGTCAAACCCCAGCTATCTTTCAAATTATACTTTCTAATTTCCAAAGGGCCATGGTATTTCAGCGGTAGAGCATTCATGTCAAGAAATTGAAACCCAGGTATCAAAGGTTCGAGTCCAGCCTGGAGTGTCAGGAAGAGCATCTTGCCTTAATCCCCTCAGCTCCATCGAAGTCTATTGTCTACCCCCATAACTTGGGGGACTAATTGTGACCTCTTTTACTCAGTCTAATAAGATTCCACACCTCATTCCGGGAGACAATTTAGGTCTCAGATCCTCGTCATTGTTAATTCTTACATTAAAAATCAATTTCAAAATATTTCAACATCCAATTTTCATCCAAACACAACACCAGTGCAAGACGATAAGCGATAGTGTTGGCCAGCGCAAATAGTCCATGACAAGCCTGACAAGGGGAATTCTGCATTTGTGGAGATTGTAAATTCTATCTGTGACTCTTGGCTGCTCCAACTAGGAGTCACCACAACAGATCATCATCTCCATCTCTTCCTGTCCTCTACATCTTCCTCTGTCACACCAGCCACCTGCATGTCCTCCCTCACCACATCATAAACCTCCTCTTTGGTCTTCCTCTTCTCCTCTAGCCTGGCAGCTCCATATTCAGCATCCTTCTCCCAGTATACCAGCATCCTTCTCCCAGTATACCAGCATCTCTCCTCCACACATGTCCAGAGCATCTCAGTCTGGTCTCTCTGGCTTTGTCTCCAAACCCTCCACCCTGAGCTGTTCCTCTAATATACTGGTTCCTGATCTGGTCCTTCTTCATC
>OMLC01098580.1:7188-24593 GCA_900302585.1 Regalecus glesne
ATGGCCTCAGGCTACTAAAGAAATTTGGCCTGAGGCCCCAAATCCTCGGGGACAACTATTGGGGTAAGAAAGAAAGAAAGAAAGGATTCCCTTATCAGTCCCGCAAGGGGAAATTTGGATTTCTCTGCATTTTTGACCCAACCTATTGTATAGGAGCAGTGAGCTGCCAACATATGGCGCTCGGGGAGCAGTTATGGGTTAAGTGTCTTGCTCAAGGACACCTCGAAATGCTGTATGCAGGACCGGGGATCGATCCTGCAACCTTCTGATTGCCAGACGACCGCTCTACCCACTGAGCTATGCTGCCCCTTTATTCCGTATGCACAACATCCATACCACGACTGTCTGTCTTGGGAGAGAGATTCCTGCTCTGTTGCTTTCCCTGAGGTTTCTTCATATTTTTTCTCCCTGTTAAAGTTTTTTGTTAAGGGTGTTATTCCTTAGCCAATTGGGAGGGTCTAAGGACAAGAATGTGTTAGTGTAAAGCTCACGGTGGCGAATTTTAAATTTTTGATAATGGGCTATACAAAAAAAATCACCATGGCCATCTCAGGCAACCATGTGGAGAAAATCCGGTTCTACATGATTAATTCCCCCCCAGGTCCCCCTCATCCTTGGATGACTGTGGCTGGAGCACCATGTGCCTCATGTTAGCAACTGAACCGGTCACATCCTGTGCTGGAGCACAGCCTGTTATGCACGGTGTCTCCACATTACCCATACTTCCTCTCTGTTGTCATGGTCACTTCCTGCTTCTCTTGATCTCTCCTCTATGTCCGAGGTTTACCACGATCTGCAAGAGTCTTTTAGGAAAGAGCGCGTCCGCAACCTTCCTCCAGACTGGCCCTGACTGTGCTATCGCTCATCACCCCGCTGATGAGCTGATGTCCATCCATCACCCCGCTGATGAGCAGACATCTGGAGTTGTTGCTTCAGATGTGTTTGCCAACTCTTTGAGCCAATAGTAATTTTTACACGGCTCCCCAGAAAGCCCTTGCTGCACTGGTGCAATGGGTTTAACTAGGTGTGGATGGTCCACACAGATAAGCAATAAAGGGCTGACACGCTTGAAGGATTGGATGGGAAAATTTTGCAGGTATTCATACCGTTTCTGCAGGGTGATCTCAGGGTATTAGGAGTGAAGCCATCATTGATCTGGAAGCTTTTAGTGGACTGTGCTGCCAGGCTCGCAGGTGAACCTCTGAAATCGGGGGCATTTAGTCAAAAAGTGCTCCTCATTGCCACAGTAAGGACAGTATGCCTTGAATTTGCTCCTTTCTTTCACCGCTGTCTGTGGTTGGGTAGTTGGGATTTTAGCAAACATACCAGGTGGCTCTTTGGTTCCATGTAGAATGGTATTAGACCTTGAGGCCGTCCTCTGTTCTTTTCTCTTATCAGGTCTGTTACTCTGCCAGTCTCTGATATCTGCATTCCTGACCCTTCTTCATTTTGGCAACATGACTCATATTGCAACCAGTCTGAAAATTCACTGAGAGTGCAGACTGCACCTGGTCTATGGGACATTTGGTGGCAGAATGATGCTTTAGCTCAGGTGGTCATTTACTAAGCAGGAGGAAAACATACGAGTCACACTTGAGATTTGCATCACTATCAGCACCGAGGGTCTTGAGCATTCCAACCAGGGCTCGAACTTGAAGAGCAAATCTCTCAAAGGCATCAAAGTCACCTCTGTGGATATCAGGAGCATTCATCACTGTAACTATCTTGTTAAGTGCATGCTGGCGAGGCTGGCTGAATATTTAATTCAGTGCGGCCATGGTGTCTGTATAGGGAGTTGGAGAGATCAAATATTTATCAGCCAACAGGAGAGAGATCGGAAGAATTCGCTCAGGTACTTATGCACAAGAAAGGAATTGAAGGCTTGGCCCCAGATTATGAGGTCTTCACGACAGAGGCCTTTTGCCCGTGCAGATGTTCTACATTTGACAGTGGAGGTTGAAACTGGTAGAAAATTGCTGGTGAGTCAGGGACCAGAGGAGGCATGGCTGTCCTCCACTGCTGTTGATTACGTGACTGGTTAGGAGGTGGAGGTGGAGCTTGTATGCTATAAGGAACTTCGCAATGCATATTTTGTCCAGTGGCATCCGCTGTGCCATGAGGAGGAATGCTGCCCGGTGATCATCAAGGTAACTAGCAGTCAATGCTAATGAGCAGTAGGAAATTTAGGAAGTTTGTACCCTTATGGGGTTTGCTGTGGTGCCAGACATTGTCCCTGTGTAGGCCACGGGTCTCTCAGGCTCAAACCAATTGGCATTGGTCCATACTGACATACTGAGCCCTGGAGATCTCCTGTGGTGAGGGATTGGGTTGCCGATACTGTACCAGCCCAGGCCACTTGATAGGAGCAGGTGAGGTAGGATTCGATCCAGTCTAGTGCCGAGCCACAGATCCCCATGGCTGCCAGGGAGGACAAAAGGATGGGGTGGTCCACTGTGTCAAAGGCAGCAGATAGATCTAGAAGAATGAGGACTGATGAAAGCGAGGCTGCTCGAGCTGCATGAAGCGACTCACTGACTGAGAGGAGTGTGGTCTCGATGGAGTCGCCCCGTCTGAAAGCAGATGTGTGGGGATCCAGCAGATCATTCAGATTGTGCACAACGTGGAATGCTACCAGCTAGATCTGGTGGGGTTTACATCTACTCACAGGATCGGATTTGGAACCAAGGTCCTAGATAAGGGTTGGACTTTATTCTTCTCTGGAGTTGCTGAAGGTGAGAGTCATCAGCCGGGTGTGGAGATACTCACAAATTTCCGCCTCAGGGCCAATACATTGGAGTTTAACCATGTGGATGAGAGAGTCATGTCCCTTTCTTCCCCACTACCAAGACAAACTACTACACTACTCCACAGCTATAACGCCACAGGCAGTGCTTAAGCGATGAGACCTCCATTTTAACCGCTTCCACTCTGGGACCTATTTGCGTGGATCAGGCACCTCTTGTATCGATAAAAAAATTGTCCCTACGATTCCCAAGCGATAATATCCAATCACATTAAGTGGGCAAACTCAGCCTAAAGGTCTTGATGCATGCTCAATAATCCAGGTATGGAAATCACAAAAAAGAGGTGAATCAGTTCAACTGGATCAGAAGTTTATTTGAATATTTGGGGAATATTTGCAACATGGCATTGTAAGACGCCTGAGAGTACATCTGTTGGCGTCTTACAATACCGTGATTGCAAATATTCTCCAATTCTTTGTGAATGGTGCTCATTGCCACTGAATGTGCAGTTGATCACCCAACTTGCATATGAAACCAGCCTATTGTTGTGTGGTATCAATGTACTGTTTATAAGGGGGGGATGTTTGTTTTCAGCTTAGACTGAAGAAGTCACCTGGTGAGTGACGAAACGTTTCCAAATAAACTTCTGATCCAGTTGAAGCAATTCACCTCTTTTTTGTGACTCGGCCTAAAGGGTTATTAACAATCATAATAAGACACTGGTGACTTCTTTCTGTTATTTTAAAATTTGTAAAATTCTTTTGGGCTCTGGGACCTCTCAGAGGGAGCACTTTTTGCTCAGCCCCCTCCAGATTTACAAATCAAACACTGGTCATAGCAGTCTCTTGTATGCACTAGGTTGGCTGCCGCCCATGATCTTCAGGCCTTTTTAACAATACGGATGTTAAATTCTGGCCACAAATTACCTCTTCGAGTAAATAATTGTTACTAAAATCACGGAGAAAATTGTGTGAAAAAACAACTCGCTTACCTCTAAAAGGAATGCGCGCACGGCTGAGTCCAACACCTGGTCTGTGACGCCAGCTTCATCCAATCGCATCCTTTCTTTGGCTGAGCGGCTCCAGGTGGCACGCATGGCTAGGAGACGGGGAATCACCCGGGTCTCCTCCCCACATCTCACAGCATTATGGGCATCCAGCATGGCTCGCATCAGTGTGGTGCCGCTTCGAGGGAAACCTCCGATGAAGATAAGAGGTGTGTCTTCAGGAAACTGGACAGGCATGGATAGATTCTGATTGGCTGCTGCCAGGTTGAGTTCTACCCATCTATGTCGACGGCTTTTGGGGGGACACTCCATGCCACTCATGCCCAAGTAGAGTAGAGAGGCGGAGCAGAGAAGGACAAAGCCCAGTAAGAGGCTTGATCTACTGTTCCTCATGGTCAGTTTAGACTTGAATTTTATGAAGGCTTGGGTTGGAATTTGAATGGGGAATAAGTTCAGGTCAATGCAAAAGATATTTAGGTGGGGTGGTTTGATGTTAGAGTATATAATCAATATGGAGGGAGTGGAGGGCTACTTACTCCTTATTCTATCTAAGGAAGGAAAGCAGGGAATGAGGGGGGGGAGAAAGAGTGGGTGCTTGATATTTGGATTGTAAGTTAAAGATTGGGCCCAGAGAGGTGACACAAGTCTTTTGATGCCATCATCCTTGAGTTCTGAGGGCAGGGTCCAGGCCCTTCACATTCTGCAACCAGCTATGTCTTTTACCCATTGTACCTGCATGAGAAGGTAAAACACATACACATAAGCACACAACAATAGTGTCACAAATAAATGATGTTACTGATGACTAATTTGAGTATTATGCTTATTCAAAACAGAGGAAGTTAAGGTGCCAAAACATAGTGCAGTTTAGAAGTGCCAAAACTAAGCATGGATTTTTCACAGTGTGCTGATGATTAATAGCAATAAACTATGCCAGTATTTGACACGATATTTCAAGTTCACCAGGTGAAATACTGTGGCTCAAATGATAAGCCATTAGCCTCTACTCTAACATATATGAGTTAATATCAGAAATAGTGGGGCAGCTGATGGGGCGGCACAGTGGTTAGCACTGTTGCCTATCAGCAAGAAGGGTCAGATTCAAATCTCATACCACATCCTTGCTGTGTGGAGTTTGCATGCTCTCCTCCTGTCGGCATCGGTTTCCACTAGGTTTTCAAGCTTCCTCCCACTATAATAAAATACATGCAGGGACTGCAGATGTGAATTAGCTTGAAGCTATGATCTGCTGTGGTGCATTGAATTGTAACATTAATGTAAAAAGCTGCACATGGTCCCTTAAAAATAAGCAATGCGTGCTGGTGGGGCATTGCATAAATGGTCTTCATCTTGACAAGAACACTTCCACACAAGACATGTTGAATTCCATGCAGGTAGGATTTTATAACATTCCCCAGCAATCTTGCATCCTTCTTTTGACTCTATGTCAAAGTTCACTGCTCCATGTAATACTGACATACTCTTTGGGGCTACACGAAATGCCACTAATCGCTACCTCTTCAAGTTTTCAAATTCACAGGCAGCTTTTAACAAGCTGATACACATAACAATATGTCTTCAGATCACACAACAATTGACTACAGGACGCTGCAACCAAATTTCTCTTTCACATTTCACACACTGGCTATTTCATCAACTTATTCAGTCTGACTCTACCCCATAAGCTACCGAATATATAAAAGCCAGAAAAAAACAATTAAATCAGTGAGAGACTTTCTAATTTTCATATCACTTGTCACCATACTACACCATGGTGCACTATTAACAATTAAAGAAAATCCACTCCACAAGCACAGTTGGTTCAGTCTCATTACACCAAAGAAAATCATATCAATAAATACAGTTGCCAAGCAACTTCCATTTGACACATATCTTCCTTTCCAGTTGTCCACTCTAAACACATTTTAGGGGCAGTATAGCTCAGGAGGTAGGGCAGTTGTTTAGTAATCCGAGATTGGTAGTTCGATCCCTAGCCCCTGGAGAAAGCACGTCAAGGTGTCCTTCAGCAAGACACTGAATCTCACACTGCTCCCCGAGCACTGCACTCACTGCTCCGATACATAGGTTAAATGAAGAGAACTTCTACTGGCCTTAGTCGTGTGATAATAAAACCCTTTCATTTAATTTTTAATTAAGACAGAGATTAAGCCATTGCATATGCCTCTTTCAAAGAAACAGGCTGGTCTTTTTAAGGACTACTAAATTATAATTGATCACACCAAAGAAGTGGATGCATACTCAAAGGATACTAGGGATTGACCTTGTGAAGACTGGAGCATCAACTACACATTTGGAGATTAGCTGAAGAACAAGTGAAGCATGTCCTTACATATCTCAGCAGAGAAATCCAACTGATTGATTAGAGCTCAAATACTACGTTGGTGGTGGTTATGACTGCTACTAGTAGATGTATCAAGCATAGGCCTTGACTAATATACATGACTACAATCACCATTCTCGTGGGTTCGATGCTGTACATGTGAGTGTGCGCGCGCACGTAAGGGTCTGACGCGCAGGCCCAACAGCTCCTGTAAACAGCAGCAGGAACATCTGGAGAGGCAGTGATGAGCAAAGTTAGCAGCACCCAGGTTGCATAAATTCACTCGAGGCACCAGCCAGGTGAACGGCCTCTTATTGATTAACATTCAAAGACAAACACTGACCAATGACATACCACAGAGCTTGTCGAGGCATTATTCTAACGGCTGCCTAAATAGGTTTTTCTTTTTCTTTACTGCTGCTAGCTGTCTTTACACGCATTATGCACGTTATGGTGAATCTCTCACCAGCGTCTGGAAACAGCTACATTCCGAAAAGGTGGTCCCACCTTCAAACGCTGATTTATTTCTGCCCGTTCGAAAAATTCCACGTAGAGACTCTATGGACGAAATCCACCGTAGTGATGAAGGAAAACGAGTTTCGCAGTGGATTGAATATTGAAGTTACGTTGGTCTCATGACACGACACCCTACAGGCTTGTAGGTGCGGAGCAGACGTCGTATCAAGTCCAGCCTCTGGCGTTCATAAGTGAACGCAGCGAAGGCAAAGAAACCTGAATGCTGATTGGTCGACTGTGGCTCTGAATTCCAGTGCACATCTGCACAGGCGGTTTTCATTGGCGGAATTTATTAAAGGGCAACTTCGCCTAAAGAGAGATGTTCCTGTTTATAAATTTAATACGACGAGGTAGACTTCCTAAAACATCTGCCTCATAAATCAATTACGTATCGTGAAAAAAATGTATGAAAGTAACGCAACTCCAAACTGTATCTGTCTTTAAGGCATTTGATATGTCCAGCTAATGTCCCAAAACTGAAAAGAGAAGGTCATGAAGCAAGAACAGGAAACTGGTGTGAGAACAGGAAGCTGATTGTGAACAAATGCATAGGTCTTACCTCCACATCCTTCCCTCTCCACCTAAAAAGCGCTGTACAGCATAAGATTATTATTTCCTGGGTAAGAATTCCATTTCATTTACAAAGTAAAACAAATTCCTGTAAATTTCTTGTACTTGGCGAATAAAATTTAAATCTATTTACTCTGGTGAGGTGTGATGTTCTGAAAGAACTTCATTTTTCTTTTGTTTTTTGGCTATTTCACCCTTCTGGTGGTCATTTAGGAGTAGTTCATCATTTCATTGAGTAATTCTGGCTGCCAGTGTTACTGGTTGGTTTAGTCATGCAACAAATCCGGGCTATTGGTTAGACATTCTGCCCAGGATAACATTTTAGTCTTAAATTACATGCAGTTAACTTTCATTTCCAGTTCCCTATATCTTTCGACCTCTGTCGTGCTTTAGAGAGTATCACTTGTGGGTTTATTTGCAATATTACACAAGTGTTGTGTGGTGCACTTTGCAGTTTTACATATGTTGAGGACAATCATATGAACGTGTTTACTATTTCTCTTATGTAACACAATGACATGTAGCATTTAGTTACTGGTGCTATCGTTTTTTATTGTTTAGTTTTACAGATTCTTTGGAGAAAGAAAGACAACAGTAAAATCATTCAAATTTACTTCAGCATTTAACTTTCTCTGGAGCCTATTAGCTATCGGGGGCGGCATAGCTCGGTGGGTAGAGGGGTCGTCTGGCAATCGGAAGGTTGCAGGATCGATCCCCGGTCCTGCGTACAATATGTCGAGGTGTCCTTGAGCATGACAATTAACCCCTAATTGCTCCCTGAGCGCCATACGTTGGCAGTTCACTGCTCCTATATAATAGGTTGGGTCGAAAATGCAGATAAATCCAAATTTCCCCTTGCGGGACTGATAAGGGAATCATTAATTAATTAATTATCTGTTTATTTGTGTACATTGGGAGCAGAATATGAGAATCTCTGCAAAAGGGGAGACAAACATCCTCTTGTAGGCCCTGCCCTGTGTTGACCAACTAGGCCATGCCCAAGGGCTGTGCATAGACTGTGAGGTGGAGGGGCAACTTCCACCCCCAACTTCAATCTCCCTCATTTGACTAGGGGTGCTGCCAGGTACCGAGCACACGCTCCACCAGGACTGGACACCCACTGCTACGCAGCTCTATACTGTCACTAGCGAGCTGCCTGACATGCAGGGCAAAAGACTCCTATGCATTGTCGCAAAGGAGAGAGAAGTGAAGCATGAGTTCTGGCTCACTGGAATCCAGGACACCTGCATTGTGGGGTTGGACCTGTTGTCCCACTGGGACAACAGGTCCACCAGTATAATCAGCTACGGTAGCTGCTGGATGAGTTCATGGACATTGTCGTGGCCCCTTGATGGGGAGTGCACAAACATTAATCTTGTGCAGCACTCCATCGACACAGGCACGGTGGCGCCCATTCAGTTAGGCCCTCACTGGCTGGCGTTGGCCAAAAGCGAGGCCACGAAGCAGAAGATTAAGGACACAGAGTCCCGGTATCGTCATCACCAGGGGCAGCAAGACCGAATACTTGTTTACGCAGCCGCAACTCATCAGGATGACGCAGTAGGAGACTGGCAGGAAGCGGTAGAAGTTGTGGAAGGCAAACGCAAACAACCCAATCCTGGCTATGATGGGCCAGTGGATTGACATGGGGAACCAGCCAGTGAGTGTGGCAGGATGTCTCTACCTTGGCGGTGGAGGCCAAGACCTACTGTTCCCAGTGGGCCAGCCTTGCCTGACAGAATGGCCTTCTCTACCGGCTGTGGTGAGCCCGGGCGAGGAGTGAACATCTGGCAGTTGCTGGAGCTAAGGGTGCTGTGCCAATGGGTGCTTCATCAATACTTTCACTGGGTGGGCTGTAGGCAGGATATTAAATTGTTCGTGCACTGTTTGTTGTAATGCCTGCACCACCCAGAAAAGGCTAACTTGACTCTCGCATACCCCCTTCAGCAGTACCAGGTGAGGGTACCCATGAAGCACCTAAGGGAATCACATGCCTTTGCATTACCAAGGTGAAGCAGGGTGTTGCCAGAAATGGACATATGACAACCGTTGCCGGGGGAGGACGTTTTTGCCTGGTAAGCAGGTGTGGATTTTCTGCCCTGCCCGGAAGAAGGGAGTCTCGCCCAAGCTCACTAGCCAGTGGGAGGGACCCTGCAGGGTATTTGAATGGTAGTCAGATGTTGTTCACCGGGTGAGGCTAAACCGCAGGGGATGTGTAGCGGAGCTGCACCAGGATCGTTTAGCATCCTACCGCCCCCTGGCAAACTGCAAAAGACTGCAGGACTGACACAGTCCACCTGGAATACCCCCTCCAGTAGCCTCCACTCTGCCCAGTGGGGTGGAGCCCATGAATGAGAACAGTAAGCCTGAGCCAAGGGCTCAGAGAATGTTACGCCGCATGAGATGGCCACCACAGCTTTTTGCGAACTTTGTTGTTGAAGCAGCTGGGTTGCCGAGGATGTGTGACATGCTAGGGGGGGGGCTGTGTAGCGTCGTGTGATATTGCACTATTCTCGTCACTCCCGTCATGCAATATGCTCCCCTTTTGGATGAAACTGTCACAGAGTTTTTTTGTTCATTTGGCTCACATCCCTTATTATACCTCTTTATAAATATGTTAATTATTTGCTGATGATTGTGAAATATTCATTAGGTGTTAGATACGACTGGTTCTGGTGCCTGTTTCATCTGAGCCATGCTCACTACAATGTCCCACCATATTAACATACATTTACAGAAGAGTCCAAAAGTCAGTTCATTCATCATTAATGATGACACAAACAAACAAAAGATGTAAGCAAATATAATATCTTGATGTATGCTTAGCAATCCAGGTAAGAGAATCACAAAAGGGTGAATCGGCTCAACTGGAAGCATCTCCGCCCTTACAAACAAGACAGTGATACATACCACACAACAAAAAGCTGGGTTCATATGCAAGTTAGTCATTGACTGCACATTCAATGGTAATGAGAACTGTTTACAGAGGATTGGGGAATATATGAAATCACAGCATTATAGAAGATGAGAGATGTACTCTCAGGCCACCACCAGGATGGTTGTTCTCACTTAACAAATAGCCGCTTTGAGACCTCTTTCAAAAAAGAATTCATCCCTGTCAAGGATGAGGAATATCCTCATCCTTGACATCTCAGTTGTATCAGAATTTAAAAGCAGAAAATCTGTGACATTCAATTTCACACAGCAGCTGAACAGGCTTCCAGATTACTCAGTTGGGTGGGATCATCAGCCCTTATACGCACATACAGCTGAGAAGCATCTGCCTAGCAATGGAAATTAATTCTATAATTATGTATAATTTGGCCAAGATGTGAAAAATAAAGAGAGAAGAGTAAAGAGCCAAGAACAGAGCAATTAATATACCTATCAAGTATATACCATGATTAATGGTGTCAATGGCTGAATGTAGGTCCCATGGAAGAAACACAGAGGTTCAGAATATTTTGAGACATGCTCAATAATCCAGGTATGACAATCATAAAAAGAAGTGAAACAGTTCAAATGGATTGGAAGTTTATTAAGATAAGTTTCTTCACTCAAACAGGGGACTTCTTCAGTCTGAGCTGACTGCAAGGGGGGTGAAAGAGGCCATTTATTGAAAGAGGGAACGGCTGTTGTTGAATAGGGCTGGTGGCCTGAGAGTACGTCTTACAATACTGTGATTGCAAATATTCCCCAACCCTTTGTGAATGGTGCTCATTGCCACTGAATGTGCAGTAAATCACCCAACGTGCATATGAAACCAGCCTATTGTTGTGTGGTATCAATGTACTGTTTAAAAGGGGAGGGGGTGCCTTTATTCAGCTGAGACTGTAGAAGTCACAAAGTGAGTGACGTGAGTGAGTGACGAAATGTTGCCAAATAAACTTCTGATCCAGTTGAACTGATTCACCTCTTTTTGTGACTGAGGTGCAGAGTTCATGACTAATAGAAGGTCATTTACCTCTCTGCTTAGAGCAGTTTCACTGGCATAACAAGCCCCAAAAGCTGATTGAAAAGGTTTATATAAATATTTTTTCTTCTATGTGGGTCAAAAGTTGTTGATGCATAACCCTCTGTAATACTTTAGAAAAGAAAGAGAAATTAAATAGCTTTTACAGGTCTCTGGATCAAAGTGAGGTTTCTTAAGAAAAGGTTTGACCACAGCTGTTTTAAAACTGCTGGGAACAGTGCCAGTAGTAAGTGATACATTAACAATTTCGAGCATTGTAAGTCCCTGGAAAGGCCATAGGTCTTTAAAAAAGCTTTGTTTGTAAAGGATCCAATAGAAATGTATTTGTTTAGAAGCCAATACAAACTTAGTGAACTATCAAGGGAGATATTCTCAAAAGCTGTAAAAGCAGGAAGTATGAGTGATTCACTACATGAAAAGGAGTTTTGTAGGATTACAGCTGCAGGAGTAGCTGGAGCTGAGGACCTACATTTGTTTGATATCTCATGCAACCTTATAATGTGGTTTGTTGAGCAGCTAATACCTATTAGAGAGAGTTGTGTACCAACAACTTTTGACCCACATAAAAGAAAACTACTCAAATGAGCCTTTTCATTCAGCTTTTAGAGTTCGTCACTCCACTGAAGCTGCCTTTACTAGAGTGGTAAATGACCTTCTATTTGCTATGGACTCTAATTCCACCTCCGTGCCTCTCGTAATGAGCATGAATAAAGACATAATATCTGAATGTTTTCTGACATTATACCAGCAATAGCAGACATATTACCGTCACAGCACTTGATCTATATGTATAACTAATAGCTGCTAAGTATGTTGAGCTGTGTGGCGACAAGATTTCCTTGGAAGTGGTCTCCGCTTATTTTTCTTCCCCAAAATCTGCAAAATACATCGCACTAAGTAATATAAAACAGAAAAACATACCTGAAAAATTCAAAATATGAAAGCCCTCCAGTAAGGGGCCTCCGGTGTAGCTGTTGGAGATAGTGTGGATCTGTGACAATCAATCATTTCCATGTTTTCTGGGATTGCCCCAAATTGAACAGCTTTTTGGGAGGAGGTTCAGTCAATTTTGGACTCTGTGTACCATACTCAAACACCATTGTCTTTTGTTACTCTTTACTTGGGTCATGTTTTTTTTGAAAAGCAGTAGTAACAAAATACAGATTCTCTTGGTGGCAAGTAAAAAAGAGATTACTAGAAGGTGGACGACTCCATTACCACCCACAGTGGATGACTGGTATTGAATGATTTTAGAAATAAACAATATGGAGAAATTAACATATTCATTGAAAACCCAAAAACAGAGGATTGAGCAAAACTGGTCAAAGTGGATCACATTCAGCCCCAACGAGAGCAGACTATGACTTATTAATGTTGATTATTTTCTTCTTTTACATACATACTAGCAGCAACAACACTCCCTAAGGTTCTTACGACTGTTCAATTATTTTGTTATATAAAAAATAATTTACTATACATTGAAAATTGGGAAAGGAAAACAACATTAAAATGTGCATATTCATTTGTAGATAATGTATTTTCCAAATAAAAATACAATACAAAAAAAGTAATTAAGATATCATCCAGGTGTGCTCCCCACACTTGGTCAGAGGACGTGTGTGAACGCAGAGCCCTATCACAACTTTCTTTTTTTAAAACACAGGGGAAATGGTGAGGGCACAGGGTTGAAGAAATCAGCACAATCTGTCACCTTCATTCATCCCTAGTGAATCTTAATTATATACATTATCAAATATGAAATAATGTTTTAAACAGTCTTGATGTATGCTCAAGACTGAAGAAGTCACCTGGTTAGTGACGAAACATTTCAAAATAATAATTCTGATCCAGTTGAACTGATTCACCTCTTTTTTGTGATTGTTTTAAACACTATGGTGGAAATCTGACAATGAGTCAGAGTCTTGAGATAAATGTTTGTCAAAGATGTTTAATGAGTTCCCTGCAGGAAGGATCAGATGTACAGTCCAGGGCAGTCTAGTAGAACTGCCAAAGAGGGAATATGTGAAGCTGTCTGTTATAGTCATTTGTTGTCCTAATGAGACACTGTCCACCTTCCGCCGGAAGCTCAAGACTCATCTCTTCCAAGCAGCATTTGCTAGTTCCAACCCTTAGGATGAGAATATATAGAGATCCGCTGAGAAGATTAAGGTCTAAAGGACAGGCTTACTTTCTTCTTTCCTTCCAGCGCAAATTTTTTTGTATGTCGCTTTGGATAAAAGCGTCTGCTAAATAACTGTATTGTATTGTATTGTATTGAGATATGGTCAGAATAGGGCAGCAAGGGAGAGAAGTACAGGAGGCACCAAGGAAAAGCTCAGAGAGAGAAAGAATATGGAGGACATCAGAGATATAGTAGATAGTTTGTGTGCTGCTTACAAAGGGTTCAGCAGGGTTCAACGGGTGTGTGTATCATTAAGGTTATTCTGAAAACGTTTGTCTGTATTTATCTATTACAGCACCTTACAAAAATTCTCTCAAAATTCTCTCGACTAGCTTAAATGTAAGCAATGACAGAACAGCAGCCATATGCTGTAGCAAGATAATGGCAGTAGCTAGCTTACACAGTGACCGTATTAGCCCTGAACTCTTTTAACATAATAATTGTACAAAAGTCCTCCCCGGCTCTCAATAAAAAATTACCCATAAATGTAGGGAAATGGTGAGGGGAAAGGGATGAAGAAATTAGCACACTCTCATGGTACAATTGAATAAATGTAAATGTAAATCACTAAGTCTTGTTACTTGTTCAATAATCCATATAAGGAAATCACTAGTGAAGTCAAGTCAAGTCCATTTTATTTGTATAGCTTGTTATCACAAATTGACAATTTGCCGGAATGGGCTTTACACTAACACAAGATTCTCTTCTTAGACCCTCTAAAAAGAGGAATCAATTTATCTGGACACAATGTTTAATTAAGAAATATTTTGCCAATCATCAAAGTGACTTCTTCAGTCTCAACTCAAGAAGTTTATAAGTAACCCACAAATCATACAATTGTATATCGAGCGAGTGAGGAGCAGTTAAGGGTTCAGTATCATGATTCAGGACACTTCAAGATGCTTTCTGATGAAGCTGGGAATCAACAAGCAACCTCTTGATTACTAGATGACCTGCTCTACCTCCTAAGTCATGTTGCCCCTTGGGTACGTGTTGGTATGATTGCTGGTAATAGCAAATTACAAATGTTCCAAAGTCCCCATAGACTCTTGACATCTCCCACAGTTGGAAATTTCATTGAGGTCCAAACATCATTACCCAATATCAAATCATTACCACTGAATATGCAGTCAATGACCAACCTTCCATATGAAAGCATCCTTTGTTGGTTGGTATGCAACTATATTGTTTGTAAGGGTGGGGATGCTTCCAGTCAGCTCAGACTGAAGATTTCACCTGTCTGAGTGACGAAATGTTTCCAAACCAATTTCTTTTCCAGTTGAACTGTGCTCCCCTTACCTGGAGTATTGAGCATGCATACAGAACTCCTGACATGTTTGCTCCTGCGAAGCAAGTCTTTGCATAAACTGTCTCATTGTTAAAACTATTTGTTGGGAATTAGCATGAATGAAATGTCTTTATTATGAATATTATAGTGCTTGTTTTGAACCAGATTTGCGCTTCGCTTTCCAATCCAGTTTTAATTAATAAAGTGGGAGATTAATTAATATGACCATTGAAAGGCTTGTTTATTTGAAGACAAGGTCATTGCCCGGCATTCCCTGGTGATGATATCACAAGTGAAGCTCATCAGAGGGATTCCCGGGTGCTCTGAGGTCACTGTGCCTCGTTTGGCAATAAATTGACCCGTTGGCTTTAATGTGGCATCATGTTTTGTTGGTCATTTGTTTTAAGTGTCAAAGCCATCAAGAGATTCTCACAAGGGATGGGGTTCACAAGATTCTGGTTCACTGCATCACAGACAAGATGTACCTATGAACTAATGACTAAGAGCGTACTGGTAATTATTGTGTTGCCAGTTGCCGGACTTTCAAATGTCAAGATTGATTGATTGATTGAGATTCACACTCTTGATTTTCATTTTAGGCATACAACCAAATTACATTGAGTAACTCGAAACTAGCACCAATAGAAAAATAGATAAAAACACAATCGATGATAGAAACAAGAAAAATAAACAAGATAAATGTAACAAGGTAGTGTCCCCCATCTACCTCATATAAGCACTTTAACGAGGCAAGTAAGCAATAAATATTCAGTTTTAACAGGTATTGTATAACAAATTGGAACTAGTGTCTTCTATCTGCATATAGTACATACAACTGACTTATGTTTGGTAGAACTCAGTCCCCGACAGCGACTGGAGGTTCGGGGTGATGGAGGTCATAGCTCTGGGCAAGACACTATTCTCCTCTTTGCTAATTTAGATTTCTATGGCCTTACATCTCTTCTCTGATAGGAAAAAGGCAAACGGACTGTAACCTTGGTGGATTAGGTCCCTATTTATGTTGCTAGCCTTCTTATGTAGACAGCTGGCTACACTCTATCCAGGCTTGGGAGTACAGTTCTCACAATTTTATGCCCAATGTTTTTGCACCCAAACTAAGTCCTTCTTGTTTTTGGCGGTGCCGCCGGCATACCCCAGCATGGCCCACTAGCTGAGGATACTCTCTGTGGTGCTTTTGTAAATGTTGTCCGGGAGCTGAGAGGGAGGTTTTGCTTGTCTGAATTTTCTCAGGTAGAAAAGTCTCTGGTGAGCTTTATTCACCTGGTGGGAGACATTAAGGGAACATTAGAGATATTTCATTATTATATGGCTACCGAGGAATTTGATGCCATTGACCCCCTCAAACTCCTGAGCATTTATGTAGATAGGGGGCTGTGTGGTCTTCCTTGATCTTCTAAAGTCTATAATGATCACCTGGGTTTTTGTGGTCTTCAGGACTAGATTATTATCTGAATAACACTTGATCAGGTGTTGAACCTCCTCTGTGCAGTGTGTCTCCATGTTGTTGAATATCACTCTGGCTATAGTGGTGTCATTTGCAAACTTCATGATGGTGTTGGAGGAGTGGATGGGGGTGCAGTTATGAGTGAAGAGCAATGTACTAAACACACAGTGCTCTGGTGCATTTGTGTTCAGGATGGGGGTTGAAGATGTGTGATTACCCATTCTGACATGTTGTGGTCGGTTAGAGGGGTGTCGCTCAATGCTAGAGCATGTGCTTCAGAAACTGATGAGCCAGATGTCATGGGTTCAAACCCACTGCGGGGCATAAGGAGGGGGACCCAGCCTCAATCCCCCATATTCCATCTTAGTCAGTGTGCTCCTTCACAATGTGGGGACTAATGGTGACAAGTAAAACTTGACTATTTTGGTGATCACGAAAAGAGGTGAATCAGTTCAACTGGATCAGATATTTATTTGGAAACGTTTCATCACTCACCAGGTGACTTCTTCAGTCTGAGCTGAAGGCAAACATCCCTCCCCCCTTATAAACAGTACCTTGATGCCACACAACAATAGGTTGGTTTCACATGCAAGTTGGGTGATCAACTGCACATTCAGTGGCAATGAGCACCATTCACGGAGGATTGGGGAATATTTGCAATCATGGTATTGTAAAACGCCAACAGACGTACTCTCAGACCACCACCCATATTCCTCGACAGTTTTTCCCTCTTAACATAAATGGCCCATTTAACCCCCCTTTCAAACCAGCGTTCCTCCCTATCAAGGATGGGAACATCATCATCTTGAATGAGTGGCCACTAGCCTATAGATGGGTGTAGACCACAGACTCCTGGCCTGACATGTTGTATGATCCCAGCTTGTTGTTAAGAGGTATCGATGTACTGTTTATAAAGAGGAGGGGTGCTTGCAATCTTCTCAGACTGAAGATATCCTCTGTTGGAGTGATGAAATGTTTCTCAATAAACTTCTGATCCAATTGAACCGATTCACCTCTTTCTTTTGAAATTTTCCAATTGCATGGCCAAACTGCCAAGTGACTTGCCAACTGAAAAATGCCTCGGCATTTAAATAAAGAGGACAAAAATGTATGCGCAGATGAACACTACCCCTTGATCTCCAAAGGCAATGGGATACCCTACCCTATGCAGTCACATCCAGAATGGAGTGGTAGGGCCAAGCAGAAATTGGGATCGGGCCAACATGTTAAAAGTGCCCCATCATATCTCTTTCTCCTGGTGGAAAACGTGCCACTTTGGTATTTTTCAATCTCTCAGGAGGAAATCTGAAATCCAAATAT
>OMLC01098583.1:0-12125 GCA_900302585.1 Regalecus glesne
CTCTCTACCTACCACTCTGTCCCGCCCTGTCCCTGTATGACTTCTTATATCTCTCAGATGAGATATCCTGACTAACGCTCATGTCCTACCTTCTCCTTCATTTCCCAAAATTTCCTCTGAGCCTCATGCCATCTAATTAACTCCTTGACTGTATTCACATCAAATAACACAAAATAACCTCTTGCCTTGTCGTTCTACTCTATCTCCCTCCACAGAGCCTAACTTTGTCTCATCTTATGACATTGGCAACTTCACCTACTTCTTCTTCCGGGAGAACGCGGTAGAGCACGACTGTGGCCGCACCGTGTTCTCACGTGCAGGCCGCGTCTGCAAGAATGACATCGGGGGGCGCTTCCTGCTGGAGGACACCTGGACCACCTTCATGAAGGCCAGGCTGAACTGCTCACGGCCAGGAGAGATCCCATTCAACTACAATGAGCTGCAAGGCACATTTTACTTGCCAGAGCTGGAGCTCATCTACGGCATATTCACTACCAATGTGTGAGTGAATGCTAACCTCCTCACCTTTACATGAACATATCCATCTAGTTATTGTGAGTAATCAGATAAAGAGCTTTGGTAGACAAAGAGGCTTACATGTTCAAAAATATTGATTAACTTTAACCAATTAATGATCAAATCCAATATTATACATATTCGTCAGATTTCTTGGGGGGGCAGGGCCAAGTTATTCAAAAATGTCTGACCTCATGACATCAGGCTGTCAGCTATATCATATATTTGTGCAGCGGCTCTGCTGTGAGCCTATGAAATCACTCAGGAAGCCCTTTTCCATGGTGACCTTTGCCTCTTTTCACGGCCAGACTTTTGTTTTATAATTAATACGATTAATCAAGCCCTCTACCTACCCATGCAATGCAGCCTCGGTTTAGTCCTGCCAACCAAGCGATCCCACTCTACTGTCCTTTTCCTGCCATGCACTTGATCATCCTGCACCACCTTACTAACCAGTCTCATGGCACTGCCCTTATCCCAGACAGGGAACGTTAATTTGTCTATCTCAGCTGTCAGAATCTCGTTGCATCTCTTTTATTTTAATTTTCTTACCTGAAAATGAAAGAGTCACCTTCAGGATCACCTTTGTTGACTCTAAATAATTGGACCAAGTAAGAAGTGTCTAGACATGATGGTCAAATAGACTGAAGGAGCAGAGAGAGATAATTAAACCAATTTATGCCTACACCAAGTTTTGTGGATGTAAACCCACTAGGGCTTTGACAAAGCAGTTGCTATCTGCAGTGTCATTTTAATGTGATATATATACACACACACGCGCACACACATATGCGCACACACACACATATACATCTTCAAGGAAGAAGCATGATGTAGTGTGAGGTAAAACATTGAGGAGGCAGATGTATATATCCAAATGTTCTTCTTCATTAGGCTGACGTGGCTGCTGATGATTGCGTGAAGCATGAAACAGGCTTGTTCTGAACAAGATTGAAAGAAACAGCTTGAATGACTGGATTATACACGGAAACGCACATACACGCACACACATCTGAACAAATTTATACAACACTTGCATCCACACACACGCACACAGGCAGAGGCTGTGTTATTAAAAGCGGTGTAATCTATTCTTTACGGTCAGTGTCCTCACATTGCTGAAAAAGAAGTCTTTGAAGGTGTATTGGAAATATTTGCCCCTGCAGGCACACCGTTTAATGAACAGCTGCATTAGATTATAATTCACATTGCCCTAGTCAGAGATTGAGTGGAGAGCTAATGCTCTCATTTCCTGACGTGTTACTATCACAGGCAAGAGATGGACATTTGTTTAAATGACAGCTTGAAAAGTCCAAGCTGTATTATAGACTTGGAAACTGCACAGTGAGTCAGATGAGTAGAACAGCTTAATTGTGTCCCATTGTTGAATTTATAATCCAGTAAATGACGATCACGCAATGGAGCCTTTGTCCAGCTTTGTCAGAAGCCAGATCTGTTTCATTAGGCAACAACATTATAAATAATTGGGGGTGTGGGGTTCACCATAGCAAGGACCAAGACGATCTGAGCGTGTCCCGTTTACTAATCACTCATTTCTCCATCCACTCACTCTCTCCCTCCTCATCCATTATATACTCCTCTATTTGTCTCATCTCACTTTTGTTTCTCCCTTTCTGCTATTCAGGAACAGCATTGCTGCATCTGCAGTTTGTGCATTCAATCTCACTGCCATCACCCAAGTTTTCAGGGGGCCCTTCAAGTACCAGGAGAACTCACGCTCAGCCTGGCTGCCATACCCAAACCCCAACCCAGACTTCCAGGTAATGAGCTTCACCTTGATGGTCTATTCTCTTGAGAGAGCTGTGCTGCACAGAAACATCCAGAGCATGAAAGAATAGGTTCAGCATGAACCCAAAGAATTCATTAAGTGCCAGTATTGGGCCACAGGTCACCTTAGACCTTACCCTTGATGGTCTAGATTCAGCCACACCAAACCACACAGATAACCTACACTGTTCATTTTGATTTGTGTGTATGGGTGTATATGTGAGGATATGTATAGGTGGACACGTGTGAACAAGTCTTGAACTATGGGTGGGATTTGTGTGTGTGTGTGTGTGTGTGTGTGGGAGAGAGAGAGAGAGAGAGAGAAAGAGAGAGAGAGAGAGAGAGAGAGGGATATCCTAATGGCTCCAGCAGCCACATTCCTCAGTTATTTTCTATCTTTCAAACATCTCACCCTTTAAAATCCACCAGGGCAAATTTTTAATCTGTGATAATTGGCTATAGAAATAAAATTGACTTGACTACTTTGGATCATGTCATAACATCCACTTGTTATAAAAATGCTGTGATTTGACTACAGTCCCACATACTAATTCTGTCATTCTTTCCAATAAACTCTGCCCTATGTCTTCCATAGAAAGCTATTATGGTAATTCTCCAACCTAAGTCCTCATCTTCATATGAGCGAGGTTACTTGGATGACGAAGCCTGTATTGGGGCCTGTCGCTTCCAGTTGATACCAGGGGACACTTTATTTACCAAAAGTGCCTGGCTGTTAGTGGTGATGGGTTTAGGAGTGAGTGAGTGGGCAAAGGTTAGGGGGACTAATCTCCACAGTACTCAAAGTAAGATTGGATTCACTGTGAGGATTCACATGCCCCACCCATCAGACATTTCCCATCACAGACCAATAGTTATATTAGCATTTAACCCAGCGGATGCACCAGAGATCACAATCCACACTGTCTCGCACACACACGCACACTCATACACCAAACCCTTATCCACAAAGATATGCAAACAGGAAAAGTGTTCAAGCAGAAGAGGGTCAGCTATCTCAGTTTGCAAAACCATGTGCCTGTGACACCTACAGAACCTGAACAAACACATACACCCACACACACCTCCTATGTCAGCATATCACTTCCAGTTTGAGTTAAAATCACTTGCCTTCACAAAAATCAATTTCTCTTATCTGGTCAAAGCTGACCACAGATTTGGTGTGATCAGCGTACTATACCACACCATGGTAGGGTTTATACGTGCCATGGGCTCTTCACAGGGCTAGGTATCACAGGGATAAACCAGCATTATCTCATTTTCTCTTCCTCTTTCTCTCCACCTAAGCTCAGGCAGGATTGCAGCTCCTCACCACTAGACCAAGGCACACTTTATCTAGGTTCCAGTGACATCTTCATCAAGCATTTGTCAATGTCGGGGATTGGATTTACGAGCACAAAATTTATGGCCTGCCTGTAAATGCAGTCCCCTACACACACACACACACACACACACACACACACACACACAAATAGAAACCCTATACACCATCATGCTTATAACCATAATAACTCCCAGGTACGTATGTACTGTGGAAAAAAAACTACACATATAGAGGGCCATAGATTTCTGTCAAGTAGGGATAGTGGGGCCCATGAACCCATCACTCGGTGCAGACTAGCCATTGATTGAGAGTTTAATTCCCTGTCTGTCTGAACATAAAATCCTCCTCATTCATTTCCACTATACTGATTGATCCGACTGTTTATTCAGCCTGTGAATCATGGTCTGTAGGTATTAGGAACTAATACCATCACCGTGCTATATTGGCTTTCTGTCACAATGGAATCGCTAACTATAAAAAGCACTGCATGTTAAGCGTCATGCATAAGACGATATCAAACTTTGAACCCAATATTGATGAGCGATTTTGTATCTCACATGCAGTTTTGATCATATTCAGGATATGGCGTTTCCATGTAACACAGAGGAATCTGACTATTCACATATCTGCATACATGATGAGTGAGGTCCATTTTACGTGTCATGGTTAGTCCACACATTGAGGGGGTGGACACAGACTTAGATGGAGCGTGGAGGATTTCGACCAGATACCCTTCCAGATGCCCCACAGCAGGCTAAAACCCACAACATCTGCCAGTTCCTGTACTGTGGGTTCTACCACTGAGCTACCGTGGCCCCATCCCTGTAAACCTAATCTATACTAGTATCCCAGTTACTGATTACTGCATGCTATTTACACAGGCGCTTGTGATCTTTACGCCACAAACCGGCCATTTCAACATCGTGAACCTGATATTCCACTGCTGACCTTTAATTAATTTGACTCTAGCTATTGACAATGAGACCACGTTGGCTTATAGCAGGCTTAACATTATTAAATGCCAAACCATGTTGTGGATTTGGGTTATCCACTATACTACCAGCAATGGGAGAAGAGAGTGACAGGACCTATTAAACATCTCCGCTTTAACCCATGTCACCACAAAGGGACAAGCGGAGCTTTGAAAACCTGATCATAAGACGGGATTCCCATGTCCATGTAAATGGGGTGACCAACACTCACAGTCTGCACTCTGTGGACAGTGATCAAACTGTCCAAAGTGATCAATCCCACGAAAAACTATGAAATCTTCGGATAAATCCTTGTATTTCCCAATAGCTCTTTTGCACAAAATAAAAAAATGAAATGACACAAATTGAAATAGCCCCTTTCATCAGTCCCGCGATGCGCACAGCAGCAGTCTGGCAGACTGCAGTGTACTGATGACGGGAAAGACGTCATAGTGTCAAATGGACCCCCTGCCAAATGACGGCTCTGTCCCTCACCTTGACTCTATCGGGGAATCACACATCCATCACTCATATGTTCACAAATGTCACACCCCCCCACCACCACCACCACCAATCAGCCCCAGTTCTCTGTCACAGTCATGTGCCATTGTGTGGACTCTGAGACCAACACTTTCACATGTACTAGAAAAAACCTGTACCCTGGTTTTGATGGGTTCACTTAATACCTGCTTTTCTCTTTTATCTTGGAGTCGTAACACACACACACACACACACACAGAGCCAACCCATATTTCATTCCCCTGTGCTCTGGGGCTTTAATTTTCTATCTTCTGCTTTGACGAGGGCACTGATCCATTGCCCATCCCGGGGATGCTTATGACAATTTTCATCTGTCAGTCCAGGGTTGGCCAGGGATTGATTTGTATGAAAATGTCTCCTCGGCTGCTACTGGCCACTGAGGATATTCATTGTCATCCAAGCTCCTGGCTCAGTCCAGAGGTCATTTCACACACAATCAGGCTATATATGATTAAGTTTTAAATAAAATCCATGCGCTGCACAACCAATGTTTTACACCTATTATTCGGCTGGCCATAATTGTCAAACAAATATTTCTTTTTTTTCTCTTCCCAGTGCCTCAAAGTAGGCCTGTACTTGGTGGATGGAGGCTAAAGCCGTAATCATAGTCTAAGCCTGGGGCCCCAGGTTTAAATTCATTTCCTCACGAGGACATGCATGGTTAGTGTCATTTGTCCAGCCTTCCCTCCATTGGATTAGCTGAATAGGAATGGGGAGATAGAGGCAAAATAGAGAGACGACAGGGAATCCTTATCACTTCACCGCCAATTGTATAACCAACAACGGCCATGATTTCAGGGCCAATTGGCTAAGCCTCACGTGGGGATAAGGGCTAGGTTGGATAAAGTATTCTGGGTTCACTAGTGTCCCTCTCTGGGTCGTCCAGACGCTCGCGGTTAAGTGAATGGATAGTCCTCTCACTTCGTTCTCCTGGGACAGCCAAACACTGTGCTTTCCCTGTGAGACCATGGTGTGTGAAATAGTGAGGGCTAGTCGTCATGTGACTTGGAGGAGACACATGCTACGGCGTCCTCCTTCCTTTCGACGTTCTAGAGGGGTATCAAAGTGACGGATC
Source organism: Regalecus glesne (assembly GCA_900302585.1). Lineage (NCBI taxonomy): Eukaryota > Metazoa > Chordata > Actinopteri > Lampriformes > Regalecidae > Regalecus > Regalecus glesne. The sequence continues at coordinate 6,233 of OMLC01098583.1, forward strand.
GGGCAATTGACAACTCGGGGAATTCAGGTGGGGAAAAAGGGATTTAAATGTATTTATTTATTTTACATTTTATAAACTTAGAATGAACTGAGTATATGAACTAGATAACACCTATAAAGGCTAACCATAATATGAATAAGATAATGTGCATATTTGAAGTCTAAACATTTCAAAAAGGTTCACTTTTTCATCCTATTTATCACATTGAGGCATGCTTAAATTTGAGTTACCCTTTACTTAGGTGTGAAACTGTAACAAAAAAGAAATTCCACACTATACCCACATACTGTAACTCATTGCCAAAAATGCAATGGGCTCAAAAGCCCAGTGTTTAACAACATGAGAAATTACTAGTGCTAGCAAACTTTTGAGAGGACTGGGATAAGTTTGCAAAAATAAAATCCTTATGTGTTGGAATTGTATTACTGCCATGGAGAGGGCTTTCAGCAAACTGCTAAAGTCTCCGGTGCTGGTAATGTTGTCCCTATCCTTTATCAATGCCATATGTTCAAAGACCGTTGAATTTAAATGTTTCCTTATTTCTGCCCTAATATTTATAACCAGAATAGTGACAGTATAAAGATGAAAACCTAATTTTAGCTTAAGTGAGAGGAAATAACGAATAATGAGAAATGTTGCAAAGGGCTGGCAGTAACCCTCACCTGCAATATAAATGCATATTAGGGGAAAAATATAGTGCAGAATGTAACAGCTTGCTCAATCAACAGCTTTCTCGATTGGTCATTCTCCTCTTTGCAAACGTGTATTTACTTGAAATCCTTAAAGCTATAAACGTAGCAAGTCCTCGGAGAGAGGTCATCCATCTGTCCTCCCCCATCTCCTTCCGTATTGGCTTACACCTTTTTAATTTACTTGCCGAATTCATCTATTTTCACAGTGTGGCACCATCGACTATGGCTCCTACGTGAACCTGACAGAAAGAAACCTGCAGGATGCCCAGAAGTTCCTTCTGATGCACGAGGTGGTGCAGCCCGTGGTGCCTGTACCTTACTTCATGGAAGACAATGTCCGCTTCACCCATGTGGCAGTAGACGTGGTGCAAGGCAAAGACATGCTCTTTCACATCATCTACCTTGCCACTGGTACGTCTGTTCAGACTCTGTGTATGTGCCAGTGTGAGTCTGTGCCTATGCACGTCTGTGTGTTGTGGGGGGACTGGCTTGATGCATATAATAATTTGCACCCACATACATTCCTTAGGTCTATTTCTACATCCTACTCACTGTGTAGGGACTATTTTGTGCTTTTCTGCATGTGCCTTTTTCACCACCTTCATTACCGACTTCTATGGCGCTTGACCTGTAACCCACACATTAAGAGAAAAAAGGGATCTAGTTATGGATGGGGGAGAAGGCAGTAGATCTGCATAACCAATGAGACATCAAAGCTTAGAGTTTTGATAGAGATGCCTGATTGCTCTTTACCTCCATATGTACTCCATATGAGCAAGGCACATGCAGACATATGGTATCATAGACATACTACATGCATCACACACAAACATCCTCATAAGCACACACATGTATAATTGCTCACTTTCACACAAACACATGGCATACCACCCAAACACAGACACACACACACACACACAAACCAGCCAGATACAGAAACGTCGAGAACATAAACCATGCAGCATACGCACATGTGCGCAAACACACATCCGTTCACTCCAACACACTCACACAACCACCTCATGACTCTAAACCACATATCATTCGCATGTAATTCCTCATCCAGACATTGTAAAAACCATGAAATTGCAGCCAGTCAGCTGTCAAGGGGACAGGCTGGTAATGAACAGCAGACACGCAAATTGCCAAGACACGAGCTACAGAGAGGACAGTTGTGGGTTACGCACAAGCCCTGGCTACAACACACCATAGCACGTTCCCACTGGTCTCTGGGATGTCTCACCTTGCTGAATTTTCTAAATCATTTAGCCGGCCTTTTTTCTCTCTCCAAACATCATCAGTGTGCTGAAAGTGACTGCTGGCTCTAATATTGTTTGATAAGTTTGATCTTATGATTTAAGTGAATTAATAGTGAAAATACCTGGGAGCCGCAGTAGCTCAGTGGTAGAACGCAAGCTTCAGGAACTGACAAGTCAGAGGCTGCGGATTCGAACCCACTGTTGGGTATCAGGAAGAACATCCAGCCTTAACCCACCCACCCAAGCTCCATCTATGTCCGTGTCCGTCCCCACGTTTTGGGGACTAACTCGTGACATTTAAAACCGGCCCCTCTCAGAAGTGAGAAAACCCAGTGCCAAATAACCTGCCATGCTCGGTGAGGTCAGTCAGTCACAGGAACCAGCAACATTCTTTCAGTCAGTTTTTCATTATGTAACACCGAGGTGCAATTCTTCAAGCCTTTGGCCGTCAGTTTCGTTTGAAAGCGGCATCCTTGAAACTGCCCGGTAAGAGGCTGTACATTTTCACACGCTCCATGAGCTGCTGAACAGTGTGGTTGTTGTTATGTTAGGATTGTGTACACATCGGACAAGAATTTGGACACAGCAACAGACTATACAGTACTAATATCCTATGGGCCAACTGAACAATGTCAACATGATCTTCCTGTTGTATCTGTGGTGTGATTTAAAGTTACCCTTTCACGAACACACACGAGCACGAATGCACATGGATTTATGCGTGTGCGCACCTAGACACACACACACACACACACACACACACACCTGTTCCAGATCACTGACTCCCTGCATGGCGTCTTGCTAAAATAACTCCTCTCTCATTGTTCGCGTGACACTGTGATCAGTGCGGCTTAGTATGAGACCGCCCACATGACCATTTCCCTTGACATTGACCAGACATCAGTGAAAACAGCTGAAATGATGCCAAGGCTGTCAGGGCTGGCTAGGACACACTGCTAATCACACACAATTAGAGCTACAGTGCACTGTGACATGCTGAATTTGGTTGTCGCATTGACCCCGATAGCTCTACTTGAGACCTAGAGCCATCAAGGTGTTATAGTGTGGGGTTCCCTAAATTAATTTTCTAGCCACACTAGGACTGCAGCTGATTTCATCAAATGTTCAATCCTTGTTAATTTTTGCCTCACAGCAGTGTTCCTGGTCTACCAGCTGGCTTAAAGAGGACTCATCTAACTTTCGAGTTGTACGCACACTGCAGAAATGTTTTAGAACTTTCTCAGCGTCACGGCGTACCCAACTCTCTTTTCCCTCCACCCAATTACCGAGTTTCAGCCTCACTGAAGATGCATCAGTGAATATGGATGTGATTTCCCCTCGCCCTAAAAGAAATCTAAAACATGCCTTGAAAGAGGGAGGAAAAAAAGACCTCCTTGGGGCAGTGCTTAACTTCTTCATCCCCCCCATCTTGAAACGACAGATTAGCAATTCACCCTTGGTTCCTGTGCCATCAGAGTGCACGTAATTACATTTTCAGCACCCCAGGGAGTACATGTAAAATGGATGATGTTTGTTTTGAGTTCCGTCCCAACAGGAAACATCCTCATAACAGAATCCTTTGAGATCCAAATTTTACATAAAATGAGGGGAGCAGGAAGATAAGGGGCTACTCGGAATGACGTCAGAGGCTCTTTCCTCTTTCCAAACAAGAGATTTCATCACTGGGATGTCATGTGAATGGGAAATAGAACACGGTTTGACTATTCAGGTGCTCTTCTAATCTTTTTGTTCATACATACACAACACTACAGCAACTTCTAAACATGTCTAAGTTTGTTTGGTCTATTGGCCCTTTTTCACCTTTGTTTATTGTCTGCATTGGGGACTGCAGTAGCTCACTTTGGGAACTGACAAACCACATGTTACGGGTTTGAACCCACTGCAAGGCATCAGGAAGGGCATCCAGCTTTAATCCCCCACACTCTATCTAAATAGATCTCCACCACCCACAATCTTGGGACTAATCCTGAAACTAAAGATCAGAGCTCTCTACTTTTCACCATCAGGGAATGGTTTTTATTCGGTTCTCATCAACTTGTTTTCATTTTTTCCGCGGGATGTGTTTTTTTTCCTACCTGTCCCTCTCTCCCTAAACCCTCCTGTTGGCCCCTGAAATCCCCACTACCATTTTCTTGCTGTGCCTCTTACCCTTTCACTCTCTGACTCACTCTACCTCAGTTATTCTATCATTTCTCTATCCCCGTCTTTACTATTCCTCCTGCTTGGGGGGGGGGCAACACACCTCTTTCTCCTATGTGTGACAGACCTGTATCCCTATCCCTCATGTAGACTATGGCACCATTAGGAAGGTGCTTTCACCTGTCAATCAGTCCATGGGGAGCTGCCTATTGGAGGAAATCGAGTTGTTCCCACCCAGGAAGCGGCAGCCCATCAGAAGCCTGCTGATCTTGCACAGTCGTAGTGAACTCTATGTTGGCGTCAGAGACCAGGTCATCAAGATACCACTGATGAGGTGCAATTACCACAAGACCAGAGAGTGAGTATGGAGTACACATACATGCACACACATGCTTGTGTTGACTGAACAAGTGAATGATTAGCCTTGGCAGGACCTGTCAAAAGAGAAAATGTGCACAGAGAAGCTGTAAAGGTTCCCTCTCTTATAAGATTTCATTCATCGAAAGAGGCCAAGCTTGTGCAACTCTTGGGGGGGTGTCCATGTTGAGATTTGAAGCCCTGTAAATCAGCTTTTGTCTCAGCCACTCGCAGTAACTATGCCACCACTCCCTTATCTCTCTCTCTCCTCTCTCTCTCTCTCTCTCTCTCTCTTTCTTTCTCATTTGGCCTCTTCTTCACTTCCTCACGCAGTGCTGCTGCAGCCGTGTGTTTATCAGGTGTATTGAGTTTCTGTCAGTCTGTGAGCCACGCTGTCGACGCGTAAATATTTCCGAAGAAAACACGAGACAGAGACTGCAGTTTGAAGACTCAACTCAAAGTCAGGATGTCATCCATCATAGCTGTGGCAATCACAGCATATCGAGCAGACTTGAAACACCTGTGTTCACTTTCTCTCTCGTGCAACGTGATGTTGTTGGAAACCAGGGTGGAGAGGGGGCCTAGTAGTAGAACTATGCTTTGTTTCAGCAAAAAGAAAAACACTGTTCTGTCAAAGGTGTTTTTTTTACATGTTTATTTTTAAGCTATTTTTATGTGACCAGAAGTACATCAAAGACAGTCAGGTAGGCAGAGCAGAAAAATAGAAAACAGACAAAAAGAAACACAGCCTAAAAATGGTGCGGTAGGGGGGGGGTCTATTGACTGCCAAGGAGTTCATTGTTCGCATTTCATTAAGATTCACTTTTTAAAAAAATATTACACAGCAGTCTTTGGGGCTTACTGTGTTGACTCTGCACTTCTTGGAACAGTGATGTAGAGTCTGTAATTCTCTTCAGGGTCCTCAAAAGACAGGCATTAGCTCAGCCCTGTTCCCTTTCATCGTGCTCTGCTGTCCTCAATGCCGAAACCACTGTCAGAGGACTTATTTCACATAGCTTTCTGTCTGTTGTTTCAAACCTGCCTTTGCTTGGTGTGGTTCATGTGTGGCTGTGTGTGTGTGCGTGTGTGTGTGTGTGTTTGCATTAACAGACGTGTCCCAAATCTCTGTTTTGGAGCATTTTTTGGTATTTACAGATAGAAGAAGAAGGAAGAAGGATTCCCTTATCAGTCCCGCAAGGGGAAATTTGTTCTCTGCATTTTTGACCCAACCTATTGTATAGGAGCAGGGAGCTGCCAACATATGGCGCTCGGGGAGCAGTTAGGGGTTAAGTGTCTTGCTCAAGGACACCTCGACATGCTGTATGCAGGACCGGGGATCGAACCTGCAACCTTCTGATTGCCAGACGACCGCTCTACCAACTGAGCTATGCCGCCCCATACATACATGCTTTTGGTGCTCCTACG
>OMLC01098584.1:0-17498 GCA_900302585.1 Regalecus glesne
GTTTATGGCTTTGACCCCACAAGTATGTACCCATTTTCCATCAAATTAGTTCTGGTTCTTGGAATGGTTCTGGTCTGTCTTGGAACCTTGGTGCTATATATGAACCAATCCATGTTTCTGCCGGTTTTTAGCGAAGCCATTATAATGAAAGATTTGTCGTCAACAGAGGGGATTTCCCAATGCACATAGTTTATTGTAAATTCACCATCAAATTGATGTAAAAGTAACACACACAAGGGATTACTTTTATAATGGTTCTTTATTTAAAAGACTGATTCAAGACCATGGTTGCCCAGTGGTTAGAGCGCTTGCCATTGGAACCGATAAGTCAGAGGCAGCAGGTTTGAATCCACCGCTGGGTGTCAGGAAGGACATCCGGCCTTAATCCTCCCCAAACTCCATGAAAAAGTCCTTGTCCAACCCCACAATGTTGGGACTAACAGTGACATGTAACATGGACCTCTCATTTAAAAAGACATGCATTTCCAAACACATCAGTCATAATGTGTCAGTCTTTTTAAATAAAGCAGCAAAAAACTGAGTAAAAAATGTAGTTACAAAGAAAAAAAAACCTAAATCACTTTTGTGTAGAAGTAAGTAAACATTTATTTATGTAGTATTTTCAAAAACAGACAGTTATAACGTACTTATAATGTGACAAAAAGAAAGGGACAAAGCTAAAAATTAACGATAACAGATCTATCAAGAAAAAAAGCTTGCCTAAAAAAAAGGTTTTTTTTTAATCCGCTTAAAACATTCCAAAGATTCTGCAGTGTAGTTGTGAAAAAATTACATTGTTGAAGTCACTTCAGAATATAAATTGCAGGACCAGTCAGATGAGTGATTTATATTCCGGCAATTACGGTAAATGTTACATTTTAGATTTTAATTAATTCTGATTTGGCCTGTCAATATTTTAAGAGTTTAAATTCAAATATTAGATTTGAGTTGAACTTTGAATTCAGATTTGAGTTTGAAAATAATAAGAAGAAGATTCCCTTATCAGTATCCCCGCAAGGGGAAATTTGGATTTCTCTGCATTTTTGACCCATCCTATTGTATAGGAGCAGTGAGCTGCCATCGGGGAACAATTTGGGGTTAGGTGTCTTGCTCAAGGACACCTCGACATGCTATATGCAGGACCGGGGATCAAACCTGCGACCTTCTGAATGCTAGACGACCGCTCTACCCACTGAGCTATGCCCAGTTTAATGTTGTTCATCATCAAGATGGAGCCATGGATGGTTGGTGCACATAAACACAGTGTTTTGTTACTATACCTGGAGCTCTATAAGAATCAGTTTACTGGCCATATAAGTTTTCACATAAATGCAGTTTAATGGCTGTCACAGGTAAATGGTAAATGGACTTTTTCTTCCGATAGCGCTTTTCTAGTGTACTTCTCATAGAATGACAACACAAGAAGGTTCAGGTATATAAAAAAGATTGACTATATATGGGTGAAAATAAGAGGTAAAAAAGAGCAGGTGCTCAGAGAATGTATCTGAGATATTGAAATAAATGTTAGCAGGTTACTTACATACATACCTGAGTTAGATGGATATGACAGAGCATATCAGTATACATACAATGTACAGTATATGATTTGAGATATATGTTTTGATTTTTGCTTTAGCAGTTTCCATTATTTCACCCAGTGTTTACATTGCACCACAGGCCAATGTGCAGGAGGCACAGCGAATGCTTTCTGACCAGGAACTATACATATATGTGTTAGTGTGTGTGTGTGTGTTAGTGTGTGTGTGTGTGTGTGTGTACACACACACACACACGCACACACACACACACATAGGGGGCGGTATCGCTCAGTGGGTAGAGCGGTCGCCTGGAGATTGGAAGGTTGCAGGTTCGACCCCCGGTCCTGCAGAGAAGCGTGTCAAGGTGTCCTTGAACAAGTCACTGTTCCCCTAACTGCTCTGCCCTGTGATAGACTGGTGACCTATACAGGGTGTACCCCGCCTTTCACCCAATGAGAATAGATAGGCTCCAGTTCCCCCGCAACCCGATTCTGGATAAGCGGTTGGTGATGGATGGATTATATTATGTGAGGACAACTGTGTACCATCATGCATCAGGGTTACTCAGAATTCCAACAAAGCTGACTCAAAACTAAACTTGGATAGCTCAGGTTGGAAAACAAGGAAGCATTTAGAAGTGGGGACAATGTCTGATTTAATGAGTAAATGAATGTTTAGCAAAGCGGTAAGAGATGATGAGGGTGGGGTTGGACATTTACATAGATAGCACTTTACCCAGACACAACAAGCACTTCAATTTGAAGAGGGGGGGGATTCACCTCAAATCCCAAGAATGTGTAGCACCCACCTGGGTGAAGCTAAATGACTGTATTCTGAGATACTTCAACATCTTTTTTTAGATAACAACTCGGCCTCCTTCTGAAAGGTCTTCATACAGATCAGCAACTACAAACCGAGACGCACCCCCACACTTCACCAATGATATGCTCGCAGACAACATTCTGAATAAGCTCTATTGCCTATTTGAAAGACAATGGGACAGTCCTGTCACCATCTACTGATACTCTATCCACAAGCTCCTGACCACCAGTTCCTTCTCCCCCACCTCAGCAGGGGCCAGGGCCTCTCCACCACCTCCCAGCTTAGGGGACCTCGCCTCCTCTAGTAAAAAGATGACTCCATGCTATAGAGGGACATTAGCAAGCTATTCAATAGATGGATTCCCCGCAAAACGGCTGGACCAGACTCTGTCTGCCCCTCCATCTTAAATACTGTGTCTATCAGCTGCCTCTGGTGTTAGCAGACATTTTTAACATCTCATTGGAGACAGGCCATTTACCAGCCTGCTTCCAGACATCCACCATCATTCACACGCCCCAATAAAACAAGGGTTACAGGACTCTGTAACTACAGACTGTCACTTTGACCCCTCTGGTAATGAAGTCTTTTGAGCACTTTGTTTTGTCTGTCCTACCTTAAAACTATGACTTACCCACACCTGGATTCCCTGCAGTTCACCTACAAAGCCAACAGGTCTGTGGAGGGTCCAGCAGACATGGCACATCACTTTGTCCAATAGCACCTGGATTTGTACATTTGATTTTAGGGGAGTGAGAAACGGTGTTTTGACGTTTGTTGACGTGTCAAGATCTTTTGACTTTGTGTTGGGCTCTTTGAGAACTGATGAGCCAGCTGTTGAAGGTTTGAACCCACTGCAGGGCATTAGCAAGGGCATCTGGCCTTAATCCCCCATGTTCTAGCTTGGTCTGTGTACAACCCCCACAAGTTTTAAGATGTTTACTGTTATACTCCGGTTGTACAATCGTAAGGAATACTTAGGCTGAGAGACTCCATTACAGAAACATGAGAGAAAGATAAAGTTAAAAAAAAGATTATAGAATAAAAGTTGTGTGTGTGTGTGTGTGTGTGTGTGTGCGTGTGCATGTGTATACATGCGGGCACATATAAAGCAATAGGTATAACAGAACAAGTCAAAAATATGTAAAGATAAAAGTAGAAATCAATCAGTCAAGCCTAAAAAGCAATATTGGGTGTATATGTGATCTGTAGTCAAAGATACCACACAAGTGATAGTCAAATATTGAACAGATGGTAGGGTTGCACTGGTGTTTGTGTGCATATTATTTATTAAGAAATCATGTGGCCTGAGGAAAGAAGCTGTTCCTCACTCTTTTGGTGTGTGCTTTTAGAGTCCTGTATCTCCTTCTTGATAGCAGCCAGGAGAACAAGTTATTGTGCTGGTGTGCTGAATCCTGAATGACCTGTAAGGACTTCTGTAGACACTGCTGGGTGTACAGCTTCCACGGACTATTTAGCTCACATCTAGTGATGTGCTGTGCTGTACACAAAAGTCTACCCAGGGCCTTGCAGTCCCTACTGGTATAGCTTCTGTACCAGGTTTATGAAGCAGTCTGTCAGTACGCTCTCTATGGTGCCCCGGTAGATGTCCATGAGGATTTTAGGCCTCAGGCCAAATTTCTTTGTGCACCTGAGACCATACAGATCCTGTTGGGCCTTTTTAACAACACTGGCGGTGTGGCTAGTCCATGCCAGGTCTTTGTGGATATTAACTTCTAGAGATTTGAAATGTCCACTCTCTCCACTACTGTGCCAGCAATGGTGACTGGGTGACAGGGTGAGTGTGTCCCCCTCTCTCCTAAAATTGACAATGACCTCCTTGGTTTCGGAGATGTTCAGTGAGGTGGTTGTTCTGGCACCCCTTTTCCAGGGTGTCACAAAAAAGGTGAATTGGTTCAACTGGATCAGAAGTTTATTCAGAAATGTTTGTGACATCTTCAGTCTGAGCTGACTGCAGCATCCCCACCCTTATAAACAATACAGTGATACCACACAACAAAAGACTGGGTTCCTACGCTAGTTGGTCATTGATTACCTGCTTAATAATCCTTACTGGGATTATTGAGCAGTTAATCAAAACACTTTTCCAGGGCTGGTGACCGTTAGACTGTTTCATCACCGAGGGATATCAAGTCCACAACTGCTGTATCATATGCAAACTTCACAAGGCTGTTTGAAGCTTTGTCTTCATGCAGTCGTAGGTGGAGAGGGAATACAGGGTAGGGCTGAGGACACATCCCTGTGAAACTCCCATGCCGAGTCAGTGAAGAAGAGCTGTGGTTGTCAACTCACCACCTGGGAGCGGTCTGTCAGAAAGTCAAGGATCCAGTCACACAGTGCTGTGTTCAGGGCCAGATCCTTGAGCTTGGACAAGCTTGGAGGGCATTAGAGTGTTGACCACTGACCTGTTGTCCACAAGCACCATCCTCACATAGGTGGGTAGGACGTAGGAAATGGCGCCCTGTGTGGCTCTGTCTGGGCAGTATTGCGAAATATTAAATGGTACCTTAAAACAGCAATATGAATTAGCCACATACCATTAAGAAAGCAATGCACTTTAACGTCGTGTTTACACTTTATTTGAAGGGGTATACATAAGACTATCATAACCATGACATGACACAGGGGGGGGGCATAGCTCAGTGGGTAGAGCGGTCGTCTGGCAACTGTAAGGTTGCAGGTTCAATCCTCTGGCCTGCAGAAATCATGTTGAGCTGTCCTTGAGCAAGACACTGAACCCCTAAAGGAGGCTCCCTGGACGCCACATGGTGGCTGCCCACTGCTCCTATACAACAAGATAATGGGTCAAACGCAGAAAAGTGCAAATTTCTCCTTGTGGGACTGATAAGGCAATTATTATTATTATTACACCTGTCATGAACATGAAGAAGTCTTTATGAATGTTTATGACTGTTGTCATTAAGTGTCATTCGGTAAATTGGAATTTTAATGCAAAGTTGATATTGTTTGAATAGAATTGTTTGACCACATGATCAAGGCAGGTGGAATTTGTTCTCTGCATTTAACCCAGTGATAAAGGGACTCTTTAAGAAAAGAACAACAAACATATTTTGCATATTTCCCTGCCATTCTTCATACACTACCACACCTCCTCTAATGAAATGTTTCTTTCAATCAACACTGTGTCTAGATGAACTGATTCTACTTTTTGGTTAGGCAAGAATATAGGGATTTTTTAAAACTTTTGATAATATTTTTTTCTTGTCAGTTCCTCAAAGGGAAATTTCCGATTGTCTTCATTAATCCATTCTATTGTATAGGAGCTGTGAGTAGCCTCCATTTGGCATTTGAGGGAGGGGGGCAGTTAGAGGGCCAGTTTCTTGCTCAAATGTACCTCAACATGCTTTCTGCAGGACCGGGAATCAAACCTGCAACTTTTACCAAGGAGCCAGACGACCACTCAATCCACTGGGCTAGACTGCCCCTAAGACATATTCTTTCCAAATATTTGATCTGACTAATAGAATGACTCAAACTTGCCCTGATAATAGCACAATCAAATTATTCGTAATATTCATCAGTGTTGAAATGTGACTCATTGTAGTGCTGCAAGGGAAATGAGGAAATCTTGACACAAAGGCTTCTGTAAGAGACAAAATGTACACACATGAATACATGGACAGGGGCTACATTTTGTCTCTTACAATTCAGAGGGGAAAGGTGGGATATACTAGTGCCAACCCAATTTGGTTGGCACTAGTAAGGGCACCGATGCCAGTTTTTCACATCCATCAGACTGGACACGTTTTTTTACTGGAAAGTCCTCTTTTCCCCACATTACTTTAGTTGTCACCCATCTCCCTGTACTTTTGTCATCTCTCCATTGTCTTATACTTGCTTTAAAAATAATTGACATCTGGACCAGATCATTCCAATGTTTTCAAATCCAATTTCCTGTATGATGAACATCATCATGCAGTTGTGTTTTCCAGATTTACATCAGCTAGTCCACACTGCAGCTATGGTGCAGCCAAATAGAGAGGGACATAACTTGGAATTTGAGCCAAAAACCTTTTCATACCAAAGGTGATCCCTGGGGCAAAAAAAACTCCATAGTTAAGCATTTGCAAAAGTGGTAAATAAGACTGATATGCTTATGTAATGACCATGGAACTATGGTAGCTTAGCAGTAGAACGCACATATCAGGAAACACCAGGCATCACAGGTTTGACCCCGCCACACGGCATAGGGAAGGGCATTAGGGACTAATTGTGACATATAAAAAAAGACTTGTTTATGTAATTAATAGTTTTGTGTTTTTATATGCACTCAGGTACAAATGCCACTGAACCAAAGACAGTAGGTCCGGGCCGTTCCCAAAAATCCTCAGCCTCAACCCAAAGAAGAAGCATCATGGAAGGTAAGTGTGTATCCTCACAGGCTGCACACATGCGGGTTTTTTTGTTTGGTGCACCCATATACCAAGCTTTGTTAACAAAGAAGGGAGTGTTGCTCTATAATAATGCAATAATTTCTTCGACTCCAACCCGTTCTCACTTAACCTCAACATCTTCCTCAATTTCTTTCTTGGTATGTTTTCCCTCTTTATTTTGCTCCTATTTTCTCCCTCATCAGCGTTCCAAGCACCAACCCAGGGATCCTCCCGGGGTACAGCAGCCAAATCCTACAAAGAGGACAATGTAGGTCAAATTACTTTTTTATCACTTTTACTCAAACTGCAACATCTTCTCTCATCTTCTCATTCACACTTTGTTCGTCACCAGATTACCATTGATGACTCTGATGATGATATACCTGTAACAAGATCCAGCCGATCCACTCCTATGTAAGTCTGTCAAAATGTAGCTTGATGCATGCTAAGTGATTTTGGTACAAGAATCAGAAAAAAGGTGAATCGGTTCAACTGGATGAGAACTTCTAATTGCCAATATTATTCTCTTTCGCAACCTAGAGCCACCTCCTCCTTTTCCAGCAGCCGCAGTTCTCAGGGGCAGAAACAGTCATTCAAAGGAGTGGAATTTGATGAGAGTGATGATGAAGAGGTAAGCTGAGTCATTTCCGTGATAAACGATAGGCTTTAGCTGGCAAACTAGAGTGTATAGGCTCAACATGTCCCCACATTCCTTATATCATTCCGTGTTTAAGGTCCTGGGAAAGAAACAAAAGTGAGTCCTTTTCAGGACACTTACAAAACTGCTATACATTTCTCTTGAGAAAATGATTAGGTAATTTCAGTGGTATCATGAGATCATAAATGATGCTCAAAATTATTTATTTATCCACCATTGTATTCATAATTTGTCAGTTTGGACAGTTTGCATTTGTTTTAGGTGAGCATATTTGAAAAAAAAAACAAATTAAAACAATCATTACACCAAAGGGAAGGCAGGATGGTGATGAAAATCTCTTTGTTAACATCATTCCCTTACTTCCTGAATTACCATCAAGTTTTGAAAAAAAGCTGGTCATAATCTCTCTCTCTCTCTCTCTCTCTCCAGGATGATCCATTTAAAGGTCCCCTCAGTCGAGCATGGAAAAAAACATGATTACGTTCTTCATTTCACAATATATGTGAGTAGATAGAGGCCAATGGGTTTGACTGACTGATACTCAAAACTATTTCTTACATGTTCAAATTTGGTCAAAAGCCAAGACTTCATTGTTTTTTTCTCTTATTTCCCACAACCTCACCTGCTGGCTAAATAGATATCTCCCAACTGGCAGAAACCAGATGTTATGGCCATTTAACTCCAATGTTATGCTTTGTTGGTCTGTTGAGGAGCCATTCGTTGAAGATTTGTTTCTGGAAAGAAGGAATAAATGTTTATTTTTTCTAAATTTTATTTTTCTGCATTATTTCTTTACCTGTTTGAAAGAATGTGAATATATGGCCAGAAAATATTACTTTGTGAAATATTTTTCTTGCAGGTTGGAAGAGTTGGAAGGTTGCTACAGTTATGACAGATATATCTGAAATAGGTTTAAACTGACAGCTTATCATGGCGAAAGGACAATATCTACCAAACAATGCCCTGCTCAATCTCTGGTTTATGGCGCTACTTGTCCTCTTATCTTTCTCCCCCACACCCTCTGGTATTTTTCCTCTTTTCTCTGTAGTCTACAGCTCTCCTCTGTTCTTTCTCTCCCTCTGCTGCCTAGAGAACTTGATTGCAGTAGTTTTGCCAAGTTTATGGATGAGCATCATTTTCTGCACTATAAAAAAATATAGTTTCTTGTTCCTTGACACTGAGCAGATATTTGATTTGGTTACAAATGATTTTTTTCTCACAACTTTGTTGCTAAAGATATATATTTTTTTGTACTTTTGTGAGAAGGGAAGAAATGAAATACCGCCCTCTTTAGGGCCTACCTTATTCAGTAAATGGTCCCTGGTGGCACTTTGTAGTAAGTTTGCTCTGGCTATCGGTGCAAAGGCCTTTACTTAGGTCTACCCAAAACACCGTTATTGCTGGTGTCCACTCTTGAGCCCTTTTTCAAATGCGCTTCCCATTTTTATGCTCTCATCCTTATTTATCCACTTGTGATTTTCCCATTTTCTGTTTTCGGTACTGTAAGGCACACTGACACAAGCAGATCTGATAAATAAATAAATAAATGGATTCCCTTCTCAGTCCTGCAATGGGGAAATTTTGATTTCTCTGCATTGTAACCCATCCTATTGTATAGGATCGGTGAGCTGCCAACATATGGCGCTCAGGGAGCAGTTAGGAGTTAAATTGTCTTACTTAAGGACACCTCGACACACTTTCTGCAGGACCAGGGATTGAACCTGTAACCTTCCGATTGGCCAGACATCCGCTCTACCCAATGAGCTATGCTGCCCCTAACTAGAAATGTTTACAACTAAATGCTATATGGACCTGTTCTTATATAGAGCTTTTCTAGTCTAGCGACAACTCAAAGCACTTTACAATGAATGCCTCACATTTACGGAGCTATGCAGCAAGATACAAACCCACAATGGATGACTCCCAGGCGTGAGCTCTAGCCGCAGCCTACTCTACTCACTGCTCTACTACTACCACCGCTATTATTACTGCTACCGCTACTACAACTAAGGGGTGGCATGGCTCAGGAAGGAAGTAGGGTGGCTTGTCTATTAAATGGAAGGTCACTGGTTCAATCCCCAGCTCGTTCAGAAATCGTGTTGAAATGCCTTTGTGCAACACTTTGAACCCCTTAAACCTGGGTGCTGCGGTTGCCCGCTGCCATACAACAAGATGGTTTAAATCCAGATGACAAATGTCATTGGAGTATAATCAAGTGGCTTTTTATTGCTTTGCTTCCATTATTATTTATACTACTACAACTACTTTTACTATTACCACTGTTGCTACTACTGCCGCTATTACCAATCGTAGTGGTAATACTACCACTACTTCATGTGACAAGGTCATGGATCCCTCCGTTTTGTCCCGTCTTGCCATTTAGTAATACTTGAATTCCTCAGATCGGAAGCTTTCATAACTCGCCTTGGATGAAGGCGGTGCTCTGCCAAATGAGTAGGGGGGATGTAGACGCAAACATGAGTGATGGCTCTAACTTCACATCAGGAAGTCATTTTAGAGATTACTTTGTCTATTCAAGGTTGTGTCACTCGTAAACGCGGACGAGATTAGAGGAGCGCAGTTTTGGTGTACTTAGGGAAGTGATAATAGCGGGTTCTCTTTGGAGGGGTGTTGTTTTTTTGCAAGGTGTAAATTGAGTGGACAGTGGAATTTTCCATCCGATCAGCCTCACGAGTAACTCTTAAAGGGGCGTACACGAGGAAAAGCACCGTATTGTTTCCTCGTTGGTCGCCAGCCACAGCCATAATCCACATCACACAGTGTCATGAACGTTTTTTCTCTGAGATCCGAGGCCGGGCATCTCATACGGCTCCTGGAACCCATGTGTGGATAAACGTCCGGAGGAGACAGACCACGTCTGAGAAACGCTCTGTGATGCCGAGAGTATCACCCAGGAGACATTTTGTCCCCCCTCGAAAGATAACGCTGCACCGCTACTGATGAAAATCGCATGGTCAGACACAAAAGTCGACCGCCGGGGCATTTTTGTACTTCGACAAACCTTCGTCTGTTCTTCTGTCACACTGAATGAATTGTTGAGGAAAGAATATCAGTTTTAAATATTTTCAGAGCGCCGACAACGTGCCGGTATCATAGGATACCACCGATTCAGGGCATCGTTGTCATCTTCTGTTAAAGGTAGGTCTCTCACCCTTATGTCCTTGCCTACGCGCCACAATAACCTTTTGTGAATATCGTTCTGTGTGTGTGTGTGTGTGTGTGAGAGAGAGAGAGAGAGAGAGAGAGAGAGAGCTAGGGAGAGAGAACGAGATGGGAGAACGGCTCCGGAATAAGTCGTCACGATGCTTGGACTCAAAAGTGCCGCTTGAAATGGGATTTTACTGAACGTGTCAAAATGTTGTCGCTGGTTGTGGGCACATGTGCTCATATCTCCGGTCATGCGGACTAACATCAGCTGGCCTCTGAAGCCTGATCTCATCCTCGCTTCTTGGTCTGGATGTTGAGTGTCTCGGCCGATCGCTACGGTTGATAGTACCTTGGCATTGACCATCAATTTATTTTCTGAATCAGAACACGGCGGCGCAAAGCCAAAGGCAGCGGGGTGCGTTGATGGGCTGTTGAACAAACCCTATATTACACTTATTCTTTTAGTATGAGATTTTAAAGCCGATTGTGATTCGTTTAAAACGTGTTCCCACGTGTTGGAGATTTTGCTAGTGAGTGCTATGTCATCTAAAGGCTAGTCTCTTACCGGGTCACAGGAAATGTATATTGGTGTTTAGCTATGTGAATTGGATAACATGTAATATGAGATCTCAGTTTTACATGTCATGATTGGTCCCCACGTTGTGGGAGTGGACACTGATTCAGACCAGATGATACTCCTATTGACGCCCCGTGATGGTTTCGAACCCACAACTTTGTCAGTACCTGAAGCCCGCCCTCTACCGCTAATAATCCTTTTCCAGCGCAGAGCGTGAATCATGCTGGTCTAACTGAGAATGATCTCCCCTTTTCCTTGACTTAAAGCTCGTTTTTTGGGGTTTAGCTGGTCTGGCAAGCCCCGACACCCCACCCCCACCACTGTAATTGAGTACCTCTCTTTATCACCAGACTCCCACTGGTTGAAACAGTGGACAAGCCTCTTACAATTCACAAGCTCAGAGCACCTGGTCATCGAAACATGGCAAGTAGTACTAAAAAGAGTGACTGGTGAAGAGATTCAAGCATGTTGCCAAGCCAAAGAGAACCTATGTATCTCAGAAAGTGGCAGAACAAACCAAAGCTAAAGCGAGAGTGAATATCAGACATGGATTCGATATTCTAAATAGAATGCAGTAAAGACAATGGAAGGCAAGCATGGGCATTGTCTTCTGTAGTGCTGCTGTAGAGGCAAGGAGGGAGGGGTGGAGAGCAGTTTATGAGGCGTCAATTTGGAGTTGCTGTAGCACTACTGTCTGCCACTTAGTGATCACAGATAATATTGCAGGAAAATTTGACTCGTAAAAATGGCAATTATTTATAGTTCGATCCATCCATTGTCAACCGCTCATCTGAAAAATTGGGCAGCGGGGGAACTGGAGCCTATCGCCAGTTCATTATTCAGTATTTAGATCGTTCAGTATCTTGCCTATCATTGGGTGAAAGGCGGGGTACACCCTGTATAGGTCACCAATCTATCACAGGGCAGAGCAATTAGGGGGAACAGCCATAGTGACCCTTAGTTATAGTTGTATTTGTTTATTTAAACAGAGACAGTGCAAACTAATGAGCATTCAGAGTCACATGTAAATATGCCCCACTTAGTGACCAAGCTTATTTTCATCTGTGTCCCTTGGAAAAATAAAAGCCACATTTTACTGAAAATGTGGCTTTTATTTTGGGGTGGCATGGCTCAGTGGATAGAGTGGTCCGTCTGGCAATTTGCAAGTTCAAGTCCCGTAGCTGCAGAGAAGTGTGTCGAAGTGTCCATGAGGAAGACACTATTTCCCTAACTCCTCTGCCCTGTGATGGACTGTCGACGCTTCAAGGGTGTATTCCCACATTTCACTCAATGAGAACTGAGATAGGCTCCAGTTCCCCCGCGACACGATTTTGGATAAGCAGTTGAGGATGGATGGATGAATTTTACCGAAAACATATTCTATGTAATAACCAGATACTACCAGCACATACTACCTAAAACTCACTACATAATAACATGCTAGCAACTCATACTACCTAAAGCTTATTCTGTATTATAAAAATCCCTAAACATAGCTTCAAATTGATGTTACAAGAACCATCAAAATCACTCACATTCATAGTCTATGAAGACAGAACAGGGCACTTTATGAAGTTAATATGTCTCTGATCACTAGTAATGGTACTTCTGCTCCTGTTGGTATCATTTTTCAAAAGAGAGAATAAAATACCTTGCACATAATTTAAGTTTCAACACATGAAAGACAGGTAAAATAAATTTTGCTTTCCCAGTAAGTTACAGCCAACTTTTCAAGTGACATCAGTTTGTTTTTCACAGTTTTTCAATCAAATAAACAGGGATCTTAAGAGGCTGTCAGTAATTTTGTAGATAATTTTGAATAACACATGAAGAAGTGACACATAATACATCCATTATGACTTAATACATTGTATGTTTGGAAAATATTACACCTTAGCCAGGGTAGGAACTATACCCCAGGTCACTTTTTGCGTTGGGGGGTTATTAGACTGATTTTTTTTGCGGAAAAAAAGAGTAAAGATTTAAAGTAAAGACATTCGAAAGAAAAATGGTCAAATGATATAACTTAAGCTAAAATATGGACTTGTCTGGAATCCAATGTGTGGATATCAACATTACAGATCCCTTAACAGGACTACTGAAGTAAAATTTTCTTAGCAAAAATCACATCTTTGTTAATTCTTAGTAGCAGTTAGCTTTGGCAGGAAGAGAACTAAGGTATCCTTGCATTTATAGCTCATGACTTGAAACAATTTCACTTGTATTTGTTGATTTTAATATAACAATAGTTATATTAATTGTAATAACGGTTCGATCCTATATTACTTGTTTATTGATAAGACTTGGTACATATGAGTACTTGAATAGGACCTGGCTAACTATAATTTCCAAACTGGTTACAAAATGATCTAAAAATGGCTGGTAGACTCAATGATTGAAAACAACTAGAGGCAAATTCTCACTTGTGACCGGACCTGAGATACATCTCAGCATCTGCATCTGGCTGTCTGCTATCCCTCATCCATAACCATGGTATCTCATTGGTCAGAATATGAGTACAGTTAAATCCATGCCATATTCATTTATCATAAATGTTTGTATATTATAGAAAACCATGATATACATAGGAAAGCTCACTGCCTAAAGTTATGTGATTAACTTAACGTCCCTACCAGACCAGACTTGCAACTTTAACTTTAACGTCATCCAAAGGAATCTACCATTAAGTTCCTCAGTAAATTGACCCCTTAAAGACTTTCTTCTGTGTTTGTATACAGTTAACTTCATACAGGTTGTGACACGCATTTGCTGATCTTACTGTGTATTTTGGAATCACATGTATTTGCAACTCTGTGTCTACCAATGTACAGTTTTCTCATAGTTTGTCACCCCTTTTAGTTCTTTTTAGGCTCTTATTGTGATCATATTTAGAAGAAACCCCCACTTCCATAATTCTCCTTATTTACATTCTCAATCTTTCATGCTTTATGATAATTTCTATAAATGACTTTTCATGTTTTTAGTATCTTTCATAAGATCTCATGTGACTCACCCACCAAGTACAACTTCTTGTATGATACTTTTGTGATTCATATATATTGACTTGAATCTATTCTAAATGGTATAATATGCCTATGGACGTCCTAGACTTTGTTGAGTACAGAAGGATCCCTTTGACATCATTGACAATAAATGTGATAATCTTGAAAAAGAAAAGAAAAGAAAATAGAGGGGTGCAATGTGATGAAAAAAAGACTATCCAAATGATAACATATCAATCTATCTTGTGTCAACAGGAATACTGTGTGTTTCATACCAATAATGGCTGTAAACATAGTAGGGTTGGTAGCTGTGTTGGTCTTCTATTTGCTGATCTTGGCAATTGGGGTCTGGGCCTCCAAGAAGTCCAAGAAAGAGGAGAAGAAATGTGTGGGGACTAAGAGTGAAGTCACAATGGTCGGAGGACGCAATATCAATCTCCTTGTTGGCGTCTTCACCATGACAGGTAAGTTGTTGGATGATAGATTTATTTATTTATTTATTTGGAGGAGGATGCTAATGTGAAATGAACTTAAATTTCTTGGTGAACAACAGACTGTGATAAAATTTTGAGAACCAATGTGTGTATGTGGATCTGAATGTGTTCATTGCTCTCTCCCCCTGATTAGCTACATGGGTTGGAGGTGGCTACATAATGGGCACTGCTGAGGCTGTGTACTCTCCCTCTCAAGGTCTTATCTGGGCCTTAGGGCCCATTGCTTATATCTTCACTTTCATCCTTGGTAAGAAAACGTTCCTTGTAACATCCTACTCTGTTAGATTCTGAATGAGACGGGTAAAATATTACAAATATACAAGTTTAATAGTTGATACACTAGTAGACTGGTTTTTATGTACCTCTAGAGGAAAAAAAGTAGTTTAACATCTTGAGTAATAACTTATATACATTCACATAGCAAAAAGGTTGATTGAATAAATGGTGAATAAAGTAAATGGTAATAAATGACCCTCTACATCTTAAGGACCCCTGAATTAGGTGTAAAAAAAACGCAAGGGAAAAAAAACTCTAGTAAAAATGGGAGAAACATCAAGAAGAGCATTTGAGGAGTGATCTATCTTCTGGGATGGATAGTTGTTTAGTTGTAGCCAAGTGGACAGATTAGACAATGCGGTAACAGATTTAGGAACACTTAATGATGACAATGATGATGAAACAAATAAGTGCAAATAAGAAAAGTGGACACTAGGGCTGCACCATATGCATGATAGTGGCTGTTGTTGTACATGAAACATCGTGCCCAAAGGTTGCCACAGTACACAGCAGCTGTTTTTCCAGCTGTATCTGTTAAGTTCATTTACTCCCGTTCCTACTCGGCTCTCTTTTCTTTTTATTCAACCAGATTATTACACACTGTATACTTTGTTTTATGTATGCATCCCGTCAAAACTCTTTGTCAGAACATATATTAGCTTATAAAACACTCTTCCTGTTTTTGAGGTCATCTGTCTTAGTATTTAAAGGTGCAATTTGCAATTAATTCAGTCTGTGTCCACCTCCATAGGATGTGGATTAATTGTGACAAAAACAATATACAACAATATGCAACATGTGACACCTTCTATCTTTGGACTTTAGATCCAAATGAAGAGAAACTCCATGAGAAAATCCTTATCAGGAAATAAAGGTTAAAATTTCAGGAGGATCAAATGAGGGATCCCTCTTCCAGGATGGAAAAATCCCCAAAATGTGTAAAAAATAGCAGAATTACAAAGTAACATCATAGATAACAGGCAGAGTGAGGCAATGTAGAATACATAAAGTTAATACATAAAATTTAGCAAATTAAAATTTGCTGAGTAGTAGAATTCTGAGGAGTGCAGGGCAAATTTAGTGAATCCGTGATCACCCAAAGACAACATCTTGAGCCGCACAGATGTAGTCAAGGGCCAGCAGGACCCCTCACCACAAAACCAGCTCTGCTCATTGGGGCTCTACAGAGAAAGTAGACTTCGCATACACACAGGAGGCGAGGCAAACATTGACACTGCATTCACACAGAGAATCAGAAAGTATATACTTTTTATTGGATTACCAGAAGTCAGAAGACATCCAATTTTTATTGCAGACAAGCGTGCCTCTAGATTTCTGATATGAGAATGATTGTCTGACTTGACAGATATATATATATACAATCAGGTAACATCAGGATAGCAGTGGAAATTCCATGATACTATATAATACAGCCAGGAAGAAAGCTCTTACAAGGAGAATAACATAAGAATAAGAACTGAGTCCTGAGTTACACCTAGGGTGACCAACCCATCCCACATTTTGTTTACCTGAATTAATGAGTATGTATCAAGACAGGCATATCACAAAAAAGTGAACTGGTTCAGCTGGATTAGAAGTTTGTTTAGAAATGTTCCATCACTCAAACAGATGACATTTTTCATTTGAGCTGACTGTACCATCTCCCTCCTTATAAACAGTACAGTGATACCACACAACAATAGGCTGGGTTCATATGAGAGTTGGGTGATCAACTGCACATTCAGTAGCAATGGGCACCATTCACAGAGGATTGGGGAATATTTGTAATCACGGCATTGTAAGACGCTGACAGATGTACTCTCAGGCCACCACCCCTATTCAAAGACGGTCGTTTCCTCTTCACATAAATGGCCTCCTTCACCCCCCTTTCAAACCAGCGTTCCTCCCTATCAAGGATGTGAACATCATCATCCTTGAATGAGTGGCCACTCGCCTGTAGGTGGGTGTAGACCGCAGAGTCCTGACCCGACGTGTTGGCTCTCCTATGCTGCGCCATCCTTTTAGCCAGCGTCTGTTTGGTCTCCCCGATGTACAAGTCACTGCAGTCCTCCTGACATTTAACAGCGTACACTACGTTACTCTGTTTGTGCCGGGGGACCCGATCCTTGGGGTGGACCAACTTTTGCCGCAGTGTGTTCAGGGGTTTGAAAGCAACTGAGACGCGATGTTTTGAAAATCAACGAGTCTCACCTGTTCCGACACTCCCGCCACAGACGGAATCACTACCGGTCTACGCTTTTGCCCCTCCTCTCCCTCCACTTGGCTGGAGCTCTGTCTCGGACCCTTCCTGGCTTTAACAAACGCCCAGTTAGGGTAACCACACTTAACCTGGGCCTGTTTAATATGGGACTTCTCTTCCTCCCCGGCCACTGAGTCAGTGGGGACGTTGTCAGCCCGGTGGTACAGAGTCCTAATGACTCCCAGTTTAGGCTCCAGGGGGCGGTGGGAGTCAAACCGCAAGTACTGGTCCGTATGTGTGGGTTTGCGGTACACACTAACAAACAACAACCCCCCCAACACCAACCTTCAC
>OMLC01098588.1:0-13664 GCA_900302585.1 Regalecus glesne
ATTGCTTGCATATTTTAGAACATTCAAGGAGGCCTCATTTGTGAAATTTTGTTACAAAAAATATAAGCACATATCCTAATCAAATGCAAAGAAATGTTTTGTAATACATGAAAAAGTAAGCTAATAAGCAAGGGTTGAGTAGCTCAGGAGGTAGGGTAGGTAGGGTATTCCTCTAGTAATAGGAAGATCGTTGGTTTGATCCATGGCCTCTGCTGAAAACGTGTCAAAGTGTCCTTGAGCAACGCACTGAACCCCCTAACTCCTTAACCCCTGAGATAGAATCGCGCCCTGTCCAGGGTGTTTCCCGACTTTTCGCCCAATGAGCGGTGGGTGAGCAGTATTAGTGTTTACCCTGACTTTGGATAAGTCAATCGACGATGGATGGACGGGAGTAAATAAATATGGCTTATATTCAAATTAAATAGCAACAAAAATATTGCTTTTATGGATACATCAAAATATCTCCTTTTTTCTTTCCCATGTCCATTTTTGTGTTTTATTACATTCTTTGAAATGATCTCATAGTAATATCATATATCATGAACTAAACTGCAGTAACAGATTTAAAAAGTCTTTGACATCGGTCACAGACTGTGGAGGAACGGTGAAACTTTCAAATCGACAGGTCTATTGTGTCACCAATCACAGATAATTTTAACGATGGTTACAGTTGGAATGTGTAAATGTTAAATGGACATGTTCTTATATACCTCTTTGATGGTCTAACGACCACTAAAAGTTCTTTAAAATTAATGTCTCACATTTACCGAGCTACGTAGTGGGACAGTAACCCACAATGCCTGATTCCTAGGCATCCACTCTACCCGCTGAGTCACAACACAGTGCATCACACCTTGCTGTGGATGTAGCTACAGACTTGTCGGAGTACCCATGATGAACCATTCCACTGTCAAAAAGGCCTACAGAGAGCACGCAAGCATCAGAACTGAACCTTAGAGCAGTAGAACTCCCCTGGTTTGATGAGACTTGTTATCTTTTAGATCAGGTGGATGGCTATGTACATGTGTGCTGTTTAGCTGGGGAAGTGATGGCACCAGGATCCACTGTGGGAAGGCCACATGCTGGTGGAGGAAGTGTGATACTCTAGACAATGTTTTGCTTGGAAACTCTGCGTCTGGGCATATATGTTTATGTCAATTTGACATGTACCATCTACTACTTAAGCATCATTGCAGACCAACTACACCTCTTCATGACAATGATATTCCCTTATGGCATTGGCCTTTTTCAACATGATGATGGACATTGCACACATTGTTCAGGCATGGTTTGAGGTACATGAAGTGTTCATGGCGTTCCCTTTGACTTCCAAATTCCCCAGGTCTCAAATTGATCAGGCATCTGTGGGATGTGCTGGATTTAAAAGTCCAATCCACAGGAGCTACACCTCACAACATACGGGACTTGCAGGATGCATTGCTAATGTTTTGATGCCAGATACCACAGGACACTTCTGCAAGACTCCAGAAAATGATAGTGATATCCTCTATTGATAGGAGCGGTTTTGGTGACACACAGAGGACCAACAGCATATTAGGCACATGGTCATAATGTTTTGCTTCATCAGTGTAATGTTTAAATGTTTTTACACCCACCTTCCATATATCCACCCATGTAAACCTCCATGGTCCTGGAATCTATCTGTAAATTGCAATTCTCTCTTCTCGTTTAGGTTGCGGTGGTACAGCCAACCACAAGTCATTGTCATGTGGATTGTCAGGTTGTTACCACCCAACCATTAAAATAGTGAGAGATCCATGGCATGTGCTACGATTTGTCTCCACATTGTGGGACTGCACACGGACTTAGATGGAGCTTGGGGCATTAAAGCTGGATGCCCTTTTGACACCTCACAATGGGTTCGAACCTTCTGTTTCAACCTTCAAGTTCACATTACAACCAGTAAAGGGCAGCTAGCTCAATTTGCTCTTTAGGAAACGAAACCACAATTAAAACATGTCTGCTTAATCAGATTTAATGGCTTAAGCTAACCATTGAAGAGATGGAGAACAAACACTGAACAAGACTCTTTAAATGGAAATCAGTTACAGACAAGATAAATATAAAATATAAAATGTTCAAGCTGGTGTTAGGTCCAATGGCTTATAATATCTTTTCAATGGTAAAGTGTTATTAAACAGTAGGGTGGTCATCTAGTAATCAAAAGATAGGTGGTTTGATCCCTAGCCCCTGCAGAAAGTGTGTTTTAAGTGTCTTTGAACAAGGCACTGTACCCCTAACTTCTTAAGCCCTGTGATGGAATGGTGACCTGTCCAGGGAGTTTTCCCACCTTTCACCCAATGACCACTGGGATAGGCTCCAGCATGACTCCACAACCCAACTTCAGATAAGTGGTTGATGATGGATGGATAAATGGATGGATGGATGGATGGATGGATGGATGGATGGATGGGTGTTAAACAAAAGGTTATACTTGAGACTTTTGGCTGGCTGATGAATTAGTTCATATACGTGTACCAGTTATAGTGAATGATACGATAGCATACATCTTATACTTGGCACAAGGACTGATGAATGGAGCCCTCATTAGCCAGTTTTGTGACCATTACACATGATGTAAACAGCATTCCTTCACACCAGATCCATCTTGTGTCTTTTTTCCAGACATAGTCTCAGACAACCAACTACATTTTGTGCTGCCATCTTTCTAATCATAACATTGGAAAGTCCTCTCCCCCTTCAAAGAAATAAATTAAGGGAGGAACAGTTGACTCTGGAAGTCAAGACTGCCTATTCATCCCACTTTTCTCTTCGTTCCTGAACGAGGGAAAGAAAGAAGGCAGTGTTTGGTTTTTCCTGAATTTTTCTGTGGCTGGCGGTTGCCTTTTTTTCTCTCTTTTTTTCTCTTTTTTTTACCACAACACCAAGGCTTTTTTATGGACAGCCTTATAGCATCTGCAGTAGCCCAAGGGCTGGAAGGACCTCTCTCTAATAAAGTTGGGTTGCAAAAAAATAAGTAGCTCAATTATGTGTGTGAGAGCTTTTGGCTTGACTGGAAATAAAGAGTTGGATTCAGCTGCCTGTTGGTATCATGCTGGCCTCCCTATGCTGTAAAAACACAGACGTGAATCTGAGGCAGGTTACTACAGGGCACAGAGCAGTAAAGAGGGAGTTTCTTTGTGTGTCTCAGTCTTTTAAGGGAAAATAAAGGGAATTGGAGGATTGAGTCTGAGAGCACAGTGGAAAAAGCATAGAACTTTGATTTCTCTAATGTAAAAAAATCCTAATATCAAGTCAAAAACCATTCAAACATGTTACAACTGACTGGACTTTGATTCAGCGTCTTCATCGTCAATGTATGTACTAAGATATGTATTTTTTTTTAACTCTCCACAGGTTCAGCGATCCTCACGGACTCCAGTATCTACACTCGGTGAAGATGTAGTCTTTTTGGTTGCTGTGGAGATGTCTCTAAACAGGATCTCCTCTGCCCTGTTCCCATCCTTAATGTGTCTGCTATTCCTCCCTTTTCCCATTGCCGCTGCACCAGACTCCAGCCCAACTCCCACCTCTGCTGCTGCTTCTTCCCAACCAGCCAATACCACACTGCTCTTCGACAGCGGCCTTCCAGGCAGCAGTCTGCGGAACTGCAGTTGTTCTGCCCATGTCCGGGATTGTGATGAAGCTCTGGCAAACCTACTGTGCAACTGTCACACTATCCCACGCTCCGCCCTGCCCCCTGCTGGGCTTAGGGAGACTGAACGACTGACTGTCTGGTTCAGGGATCCCTGGATCCTTCAGGAGCTACTCAACAGGAGTACGGTTGATCATCTACGCCTGTCTTTTTGCGGAGAAAATTGGCTGGACACTCGGTACCTGGCTCTTTTTGGACTAAGGACGCTAAGGATCTATAGTGCAACTCCAGGAGCCCCACATCCCAGTCAGGAGATCACAGTTTCCCCAGTGGCAGGGGGTATGGCAGATGAAAAGCCATTTTCCACATACCCCCTTGATACTGACCCCCTCTCTCCTTCTTCCATGACTTCCTCCTCCATTCTCCATGTGACATTTCTGGATGTAGCACTGCTGAATGGACTCTCTGCCCTGAAGGCGTACAGTATAGCGGGGCCAGTGGTGCCCTCTCTCCCTCAGCAGTTCCCAAATCTGCCCCTGCCCTTTCCTCTGCCTCTCTCAGCCTCTCCTGATGGAGCTACGGACACCCGTGACCAGTCCCCAGAGCATCAGCAAAGATATGTTCTGACCTTCATCTACTAAGAGGAACTGTTCTACATCAACAGGCCATTTTTGGGAATGTCACCAACCATAGATGAGTGCATGAGAATTATTCACTCCACCGGGGGAAAACTTCTCTTCACAAAGGAAACATTTCACTACTGATGTTTTCTGCGTGGAATACAACTTTCAGTAGGATTTCGTAGCGTAGATGATACTAACAGAAATAGGGAGTGTTTGATATGCTGGCCTGCCTGTGGCTCTGAACACCGTGTTTTATGGAGACATTGATGTCTTTCTCAGGTACTTGGATTTTTTTCTTATGGAAGGTTTGTTGAATTTATACTTAATTTACATGTTTGCTTGCATGCTGCAGTCCTGCTGCACCCCTCCTCCAGCCCTGGAGGAATCCTCTGGGGAAAAAAATTGTCAAGAACACAAGTTAAAGTCAATCATGCATCATCATTGCACATCAAAACCTCATAGGACCGATAACAGATCCAAAGTGTACCAAACAGCGCTATACTAACCAGAGTTTGCATCAACCATGATAGATACATGTGGACCAATGTCCCCTCAATCACGACGATGCTTCAGGTACAGCTATCCTTGGGTTACTCTTCTGGAACCACTGCACACAGGGACATATGATGTAATTCATTAAGTACATTTACATTTTTATATATTCTGTTTTAATCTTTGGTCAACATCATGATCAGAGTAATCAGTTCATTTCTGTTAACATAATACGATCACAGATACTCCTGCACACAGAAAATACATACATGTTTTCAAGTTGCATTGGCACCAGAACATGAAGTGACCACAAAACCCCTCAAACAACCCTGACTCTTAGGGGGTTAAGGTATCAAAATATGAGAACATATCCACTCTCCAAAAACTGATCTGAGATTGACCTAGCTAAAATTAAAATGGACCTAGCGATAATGAACGGAATGTGCGATTGCATGGTCAAATAAGCGTATGGAAGCATTGACAGCATCGAAGGGCATTAGGATATAATTGTGCATACAAATGTTGAATATTGTCCACAGGCAACCACCCATTCACCAGAAACCATGTCACTAGCTTTGGTTACACTTGTCATTGGTACTTGATTTTTGAAAAGTCATACAAATACTAACTGAGTGTGACTTGTTGCAGTATGATCAGACTGCACTGACTCTAGAGCACAGTGCAAACCAGATCCTGAAGATCTTATGGTGATGTGAGCAATAATGTTTTACGGCCTTATTACATAGCAACAAAATTGCAGTAAAATGACATGTGTAACCTTGGCTGTGGTTATCCAGATGACATGATCTGTCATCTGCCAGAAAAACGTCAAGCTCAACATCAAGTCATGTGAACGGCATGATCTGTCTCTGAAAAAAAGGATGTTCTCGATCACATTCACAGCTGCCAAATACAAGTTTGCTCTTTATCCATAACTCCTATTCAGGTGTTGTCAGATAAAGAAAAACAGGGTGTCATATTGATTAGAGAAGCCATTCTCGAACTGGAGAATCGGAATGCAAGTTCTCCTGACAGCTTGTGTCCATCCTGCTTTAGTGTCGTTTAGTAAGACACTGACTTTCTACTATTCCCTTGGACACTTTGTAGCTGACCCTGTGCAGCTGATATTTATGGACAGGATTATTAACCAGGGCGCAGTGTGCTGGGGAGTTTTGAACTAAGTAATATTATGGTGTTTCTGGGAGTTACCTCTGTCTTTCCCAAAGGAGGAATTTGACAGGCAGAGACCTATGACTATATTGCTGCTTCATAAAGGGAAAAAAAAGACAAGCCATTAAAAAAATCTCTCCTAACAGTTCAAGTTCTCTACTGTCAAGCTTTCAAAGGCAGTGGCCTCTGGAAAATGCACGGAGGGATGAGTTAATATAAGCTGCGAGGAAAACGGGGCAGGCGGACCGATAGGGAATGTCAGGAAGACAAGGACTGGATTGGTCTGCAGTGTTATATGATGACGTTGATGCTCAGTAGGGCCACTGCTTTGGAGTCTGAGATCTGCAGCAGCGGTTTTCCAGCTGCTCAGTTCACACAGCCTCATAGAGAGCAGATGGCCTAATAAAATATGTTGTTTTGAAATGGGTTAAAATGGATACCCGGGCGCATGCGGGCCCACAACCTGGGATCCTCTCTTACCAGTCAATGCATTTCACTCTCCTTGAATCAAACCAGGGAATTCCAGCTCTGAGTTGTATTTTAGACATTAACCCACTTAAAGTCAGACTTGGCGGGCCTCCGCAAGGGGAATAAAGGGAATTGAAATACAATATGATCAGACATTCGGTGGAAGTGATTCATTTCACTTCCATTTATCTTCTTTACTGTTGCAGATATTCTGGTTTCCATGAGTGTTAGCCTAACTTAATCGCCTAATTTCATGACATAAAAACTAATGAACTTTCTAAATAGGTTATTTTTGAGAGAAATTGTACAGTGCGGTGGGTGTCGCTGGTTTGATTCCACCGCGGGGTGTCAGGGAAAACGGCATCCGGCCTCAACTCCCCATGCTTGATGAATGTGAGGTACGCATTGTAAAGTGTTTGGAGTGTTCGCTAGAATAGAAAGGTGCTATATAGAAATTAGTCCATTTGCCATTTTCTTGTATGTTGTTGAAATAGAATGCTTACTGTCAGATGAGAATCCAATTGGGAGACAATCAGAAAGTAGTCCATAGAGGTGTTGAATAAATGGATGGCAGAAAAACGTATAACTCCTCCAAACCCACCCCCTCCTCCCTTTTTCCGGTCTTGTTCCAGCTCACATCCTGAGAGAGAAAGAGACATTGTTATAGTTGCTCTCAAAAACACTTTCAGCAGCCAACACTCCTGCTCTGCAGAACATTGAAAGACTGAGCAGGGTGTGTGAGTGTGCGTGTTTGTGTGTGTGTGTGTGTGTGTGCGTGCACGCATGGGTGTGTCCATGTGTGTGCATGAGCTTGCATTTTTCCTCCTTACCCCACAAATCACTCTCGCTCTTTTGTGACCGTGATTTTGGTTGTACGCCGAGGTTAATTTCCTCCGTCTGACAGAATGCATTGCTGCTGTACCACAGCATGTGGGTTGACTAAGTGAACAGGCAAAGCCCAATTATCGCTTTACTCCATTTGTTCTTTGCTCTCCGCTGATGTTTTCCTCATAAAACAATCCACTGGAGAATGAGATCAAGAAGTTACACAACTCGTGTTGTAATTCCACAAAACAAAACCGTACCAAGCTAATTTAACCAGCAGGTGTACAGATGTTCAACTGTGGAGACAGTCTATTGTTAGCTATTCTTTGAACTCTGTACAAGATACTATTGTTGCTGGAATCCATTCACTCACTTGCCCTCACTTGCCCTCTTGATAGTCATTAAATACCCTGATAAATTCAGATTCTTGGGTTCTTCTTTCTAAATATTATTCAACGCTCTCTGATTTTCCACTTTTAGAGTGTAACATGGTGTATTTTGTATATGTGTGTGTGTGTGTGTTTTGTTGTAAATGTGCACATTCCTTAAAGTTAAGACTTGTGGTTCAAGCTCACCAACCAATAAAACTTGACTAACCTTCATGAGATGCTTGTGCCGGAGCAACCTGCCACAGACCCCAAAACAATCACACAACCTGTGCTGTAACAGACGCACACCATTTCGTAGATCTTACTCTGTTCTGTATTCCTTTTTCATTTTGATGGATTTTGAATTCCTGTGGTGGGTTGTCCAGTCTTACACTGAGGGGGCTGTTTGGTTTCTGATCAATAACATCTTTTTTGCAAGTTTTCGATTCCTGTATGCCACATTGTACCCCTTGATATCAGTTCTCAAGAAAGATCCATTTGTGCGACAGTGTGAGTTATTTTCCGTGTAACTTATATCTGTGGTGTTATATTTGTGAATGCAGGTGGCCCAGTGCCGTAGTGGTCAGAACTGTTGTGTCACAGCAAGACATTTCTTGTTTGCATCCTAGCCAAGTGGTTTTAGAAATGTAACTATTGTATCACACTAAATTGTTTTCATCTGCAGAAGTGACCATAAACAAGAACAAAACCTGAGCTGAATTTCCTGCAAATTAACCTTGATGGCAAAAATTACCTGGAGGTAACATTCTTATAGGGGCGGCATGGCTCAGTGGGTAGAGCGGCCGTCTGGCAATCGGAAGGTTGCAGGTTTGAGCCCCAGACTTGCTGAGAAGTGTGTTGACGTGTCCTTGAGCAAGACACTGTTCCCACAATTGCTCTGCCCTTTGATAGACTGGTGACCCTTCAAGGGTGCATCCCCCTTTTGCCCAATGAGAACGGAGGCTCCAGTTCTCCCACGACCTGACTTCAGATAAGCGATTGACAATGGATGGACGGTAACGTTCTTCAGTGTCCATTATTCTTTTATTTCCACCAGTAACTCTTGCACAAGCTGTGCTGGCTGGGGTTTTCAGCAGCCAATAGCCTGCCATTTATCATTCCTATCTGGTGAGCTTGATGATTACACACCTCTGCAGGCCGCCTTTAATGGATTTCTGACAGGACGTTTAGAAAAAGGCCCGAGATATAAAATAACACCGCCATCACCACCTACTCCACACTCTTGAAATGTCTGGAACATTTTTTTTCCCGTGGAACTGGTGAAAGTGAGATCACTTGATGGTTTTGGTCCTGAGATTGCTCTTGGGTGTCGGTATGCAAACGTCCCTCTCTTAACTTTCTCTCTCTCTTTTTTTGAAAATTCCTCTTTGCAGCACCTTAATCACCTGTGTCAGGGAATGTAACTATCGATATGTCTGATGCCAGTTGTTATGGATACAGGCAACCGAGACCACGTGTCTTAAGATGATCTGTACACATTGTGGTCTGAATACTGATGTCACACAACATGTGTGATGAGTCACCAAGAGAAATTATGTGATGTTTTTGGAACAGATTGTGTATTTCAAAATGGCTTGGCAGGTTATGTTTGTATATAATTTGGTTTGTTAGAACAGATTGTTCTGATCAAGTTTTTATTGGATTTTTTTTTATTTACTGTAAAAGTGACAGTGTGGATTTTTTTCATTGGTTCACAGACTTTGTGCTCATCTATATTCTGTGATAATAAAGAAAAGCAATGCCAGCAGTGTGTCGTGTGTTATATATTTTGATATTGCACATAACTAACACTTCTAGAATGCAGCGGATTTGGAAGTGCAGCTTTATCATTTGATCATTTTCGAGTACTAGTCCCTAAAATTAAACACTGTTGCTTATCTTTTTAAATTCTAGTCTTTATTCTAAGTATAGGGATAATTCCTTTTTAGCGTCTGCATATTAATTAATATTTAGAGCCAATGTGATGCTCTGGGGGATTTTCTGTTGGGAAACCTTGGGTCCTGGCATTTACACTACTACTACTACTGCTACTACTACTACTACTAATACTACTACTACTGATGATACTACTTCTACTACCACTACTACTACTACTACTACTACTATTAATGCTACTACTACTAATAAGCCTGACTGCTCCCATGAGCGGCTGCCACAGTGGGTCATCCATTTTCATCTCTTCCTGTCTTCTGCATCTTCTGTCATGCCAGCCACCTGCATGTCCTCCCTCACCACATCCATAAACCTCCTCTTTGCCCTTTCTCTTCTCTTCTTGCCTGGTAGCTCTATATGCAGCGTCCTCCCAGTATACGAGCATCACTCCTCCACACATGTCCAAACAATCTCAATCTTGCATCACTTGCCTTGTCTCCAAACCGAGCTGTCCCTCTTATATAATTGTTCTTAATCCTGTCCATTTTTATCAATCCCAATGAAAATCTTAGCATTTTCAACTCTGCCACCTTCAGCTCCACTTTATGTCTTTTTTGTCAGAGCTACTGTCTCCAAACTATGACATAGTTTTTTTTCCACGACCATCTTGTAAACCTTCCCTTTCACTTTTGCTGGTCACACATCCCTCCTAACATTCTTCTCCACCCACTTCACCCTGTCTGCACTGTCTTCTTCACCTCTCTTTCCCACTCCCCATTACTTTGAACAGTTGACCCCAAGCATTTAAACTCATCCACCTACCTAACCTCTACTTGCATTCTCACCATTCCGCTGTCATCCTCCTTGTTCACACTCATGTATTCCATCTTCTTCTAACTGACTTTCATTCCTTTTCTCTCCAATGCATACCTCCAGCTCTCCTGACTCAAGTCAACCTACTCCCTACTCTTACTATAGATCACGATGTCATCTGCAAAAATTAAAGTCCACGGAGACTCCTGCATCATCTCATCCATCAACCTGTCCATCCCTATTGGAACCATTTAGTCGGGCTTGGGAAAGAGAATCTCAGCACAATAATGTACTGGCTTGTGCATCCTCAGCGGCTGGGAGGAGTCCTGACATTCATACGGATGCTAATTTGATATGTGCCACCATTTAAAAAAAAATGGCAGACCAAGTACACCCCTTCATGGCAATGGTATTTCCCGATGGCAGTGGCCTCTATCAGCAGGGTAATTTCCTCTGCCGCACTGCAAAAACTGTTCAGAAATGGTTTAAGGAACATTCAAGGTGTTACCTAGGGCTCCAAAATCCCCCAGATCTCAATGTGATCAACCATCTGTAGGATGTGCTTTAAAACGTGTTTGATCCATGGAAGCTGAACATTGCAACTTACAGGACTTAAACAATCTGCCTCAAACGTCTTGGTGCCAGATTCCAGACGACACCTTTAGACTTCTAGTGGAGTCCATGACTGGGACCCACACAATGTTAAGCGGTTGGTTGTAATGTTTTGGCTGATCAATGTTTGTACTAGTATCTAAATTATAGTGACTTGTATCTTGATACATGCTCAATAACCCAGGTAAGGGAATCATAAAAAACAGTGAATCGGTTCAGCTAGATAACCATCGACATGCTGAAAGCCAAAGAGGAGCAAGTCCCATGGAGACTCACTGCATCTACATTTAAGGTAAGTTTAAGTTTATTTCGAACAGCAACAAAAAAACATATTCAACTGTCAAGTCATTAAAAAAACATACTAAATGAGAATTCTTTGCGACTTGTAACCAAGTTCATGGAGAGAATTCGTCTAGTGCAGCATGAGAAGTCCAAAGCCAGGGAGAGAAAGAAGTTCGATTTATTCTCTGCGCGCCAGAGTCATTGGCAGACGACGAACGCCCTCAATGGCGGACAGCGAGGAACAGACCGGCCAAACAACGGTGACGCAAACCAGTAGGTGATGAACCTGTGACAGAGAACTCACCCGGGCGGAGAGAGACATCCTGGGCATGGGACTGAATTTCTCGGTTGCACCGCGACAAATTGGAAGTCATCACAGTCACGGAATCAGCGATCCGTAATAACAAACTTACGGACACGGAAGTGGAGGAACTGAGAACAAAAGTATCTGCCTGTCTCAACTCTGCCAAAGTGCCGCCGTCTAACATCAGCAGAGACGAGAGAAAGGCGCTCCTGACTCTCGGTAGGGACGAGGACATCATCATCCTCCCGGCCGACAAGGGCAGATGTACTGTGGTGTTAAACCAGACGGACTACCATGCGAAGGTAATGACGCTGCTTAGCGACAGAGCCACGTATGAGCCCCTTAAGAAGGATCCAGGCTGTAGGTGCAAGAAGAAAGTTATAGATTGTCTTAAACAGCTAGAGCAGGACAAGGCTATAGACAGATAGGCTGTGTCCGGGGGAAGCTACACCTAGTCTCTATGGTTTACCCAAGATCCATAAACAGGAGGTGCCCTTGAGACCGATTGTTTGCATGATTAATCCGGTCACCTATAACCTCTAAATTTCTGGCTTCTGTTCTAAACCCGTTAGTAGGAAGTAACGACAACCATCATGTTCATAACACTCTGGACTTTGTTAAGAAGGTGAGGGACATTAACATGGCGGATGATGAAACGATGGTGTCATTTGATGTTACGTCTCTCTTCTTGTGTGTCTTCTTGTGTGATGAGTCAGTTGAAGTTGTCCGTGAGAACTTACAGGATGACCTCTCCCTCAGAGACATGACCACCCTTAATTCTGACCAAGTGTGTCTAGTGCTGAAAGCATGGGTGTGCTATGAGTTCCCCTGTTTCTCCAATGGTGGTCAACTTGTATATGGAGGAAGTAGAGATGAAGGCTCTGGCTTCACATCCAGAGACTCCTGCTAGTTATTTCTTTGGGTATGTGGACGACACCTGGGTTAAAATTGAATCTCAGGGGGGTTAAGGCACCTATGTTCAGTGCATCTCTACATCATGCAGTTGAGTGTTCAAATCCCGGCTGCGCCGTTTCCAACCACGGCCTGAGGTCTATAGATTGTGGGTCGTAATTGGCTAAGCCTTGCATTGGTATATGGTTTAGGTTGGATAAAGTACTCTGGGTTCATTAGTGTCTCCCTCTGGGTTGTCCCAGCACTCATGTCTAAGTGAAGGGAAAGTACTCTGCTTTATTCTCCTCCGACGGCCAAGCACTGTGCTTTCCCCGCGAGACAGCAATGTGTAAAATAGTGAGGGCTAGTGGTCACGTGACTTGGAGGACTCACATGCTATGGCTTCCTCCTTCCTGTCGATGTTCTAGAGGGGTTTCAAAGCAACTGACCCAGCAGTAAGCAGCTTGAAGAATTTGGATGGGGAAAAAGGGATACATTTTATTTAAAAAAATAAAAATGAATAAATGAATACATTTCAGGACGGACCACAGTTCACTCAACACATTAAGTCGGTGGACACCCACATCAAGTTCACAAGGGAAGATGCAAAAATGATGTGTTGGTTTTCTTAGATTGTGAAATTCCGATTGGTGTTGGGGGACAGTGGATTATTTGTGTCTACCGCAAACCCACACATACAGATGTGCATATATGGTTTGACTCCCACCACCCTATGGAGCATAAACTGGGAGTCATTAGGACTATGTACCACAAGGGCGATAATGTCCCCACTGACTCAGTGGCCGGGAAGGAAGAGAAGTCCCATATTAAACAGGCCCTGGTTAAGTGTGGTTACCCTAACTGGGCGTTTGTTAAAGGCAGGAAGGGTCCCAGACAGAGCTCTAGCCAAGTGGAGGGAGCGGAGGAGCCAAAGCGTAGACCGGTGGTGATTCCGTATGTGGCGGGAGTGTCGGAACAGTTGAGATGCTTGTTTTCAAAACATCGCGTCTCAGTTGCTTTAAACCCCTGAACACACTGCGGCAAAAGTTGGTCCACCCCAAGGATCGGGTCCCCCGGCACAAACGGAGTAATGTTGTGGAGAGCCAATATGTCAGGCCAGGACTCTGCGGTCTACACTCATCTACAGGCTAGTGGCCACTCATTCAAAGATGATGATGTTCACATCCTTGATAGGGAGGAACGCTGGTTTGAAAGGGGGGTGAAGGAGGCCATTTATGTGATGAGGGAACGACCGTCTTTGAATAGGGGTGGTGGCCTGAGAGTACATCTGTCGGCGTCTTACAATG
>OMLC01098589.1:0-11178 GCA_900302585.1 Regalecus glesne
GCAGTCGGCAGTCGACGTGTGAAGTCGACATCCACGCGTCCTACATGCACACGGCGATTCTCACATTTGCGAACAGCTTACCGATTCGTGGATTCATGTTTCCACTTATGCAAACCTGAGGAGAAGCCCCAGTCACGCAAGTATGATGACTGCAATGGATACGGGCTAGGAGTATGATTTGATGTGATTAGGTGCACTCGCGTCACGGTCTCCATTATGTCATCCGACCGCTTGTCAATACGTGCATAGGGGGCAGTGGAGGAGGGCTGGAAACACTTACAACCCCGCTACGATACTATACACCCAGCAATCACACTACCGGAAGCTGTGCTGGTGTGCGTGCATGTGAGTCGTGTGTGTGTGTGTGTGTGTGTGTAAAAGCAGAGTAATTTCAACTCAACAATGTCTAGCTGGGTTGGAGGGAAGCTTGCTCGTTCTTTCTTTGACATTGCTTTTTAAAGCTGAATAAAAGCAACATCCTTACATGTCCCGTTTCCCGTGTGTGGGGGGGTGTGTGTCTCTGGATGTATCTTTAGAGAGCGGCCCATAATGAGGGTCACACAGCTTCACTCTGGCCACTAATTGCAGAAAGTGGATTTCTATGAACCTCTTTGATGATGCCAGTACCGTGTATCGCAGTGTTTTTCCGGCACTCATTCATCTGCGGAGGCCTCCCTTTTCTGCAAGACTCATCATTAGGAAAAATCTTTATTTATTTTCTCCCCCCCCGGACGCTGAAAAACAGCACTGATGTCTTTATTCGTCATACGATAATTCATCCGGGGATTATGTGCTTATCATTTATCCAAAGCAAACACACGGTGCACTTAAAGTTCAGTCAGTACATACATCATAATAATGAGCATCCGAATTAGAAACATTTTTACGGTCCAAAGAGACCCCGAAACCAATCTCGGAATTTAGATGAAGGCAGTGCCGTAACTCTTCTCGCAGCCGCGTTTCCCTGTTTGGAGATGGGGGAATCACAAGATTGCTCTGGCAGCAAGTGTGGTAGGAGAAAAGAAGCCAGCTGTTCGCAACCCAAATAATCACTTTGTCATCAAATTCATCTATTTATGGCTGCGTTTGGTCCCCCTGCTTCATCCTAAAGCTTCACAGAGCCGGCCAATGGAATGGAGAGATAGCGTTCGGGGATGCCAAACTTGGTATGAACGCCGTGAGGCGAAGAGCACGAAGAAGAGGAGAGCAAGTCGTGTGAGGACCGTCACATACTGCAGTTCATGCAGGTTTCTGTACGTGTGTGTTCACGGTGTGTGTGCGCATCGTCGACTCGTCACACTGTGATGCTGAGGTCGAGAAGGACACCGGAGCTCTGTAGATGCGAGACCCTCACCGCAGAGCGTTTCCGGTGGTCGCGAGACGAGACAAGTGCCACACGGGGACGAGCCCGTTTTCCCATTTTCCCATCGCAGCTATGGACGTTAGAAGAGGAGATCTATGCAAGACGAGGAACTGTGCGACAGAGCAATCGGAGGCGGCGAGAGAGGTCAGAGTAAACGCGGCCAGGAGAGCGGACACGGGTTGTGTTGCTGCGCTCTGACAGATGGCTAATAGATGGAGCAGCAGATAACGGTACGGCGGTGAGGAGGAGATACAAGACAGAGGTCTTCTGAGCCAGAGGAGGTGGAGCTCTGGTAGGGGAGAGGTAAAGCAGGCGAGCAGGTGGGAAATTCCACTGCCACGCCATTAATCAGGTGACACTTTATTTAGGCTGACGTGGTATAATTGGATCTGAGACCTTGGAACATACACACTCTGGGACTCCATAAACACAGCACACTGAAGTGTTGTGTTGCATGTGCCTGCGTGTGTGCGTGTGTGTGTGTGTGTGTGTGTATGTGTGTGTGTGATTGTACTTTTCTAATCTTAAAACCCAGTAAAAGTCACAAATGTCTGCTACATACTTTCCACGGCCATCCCTTATCCAACACCATAACCTAACATGGAGTGGAAACCTTACAGCACCTCTTTACCCTTCATGAAACCCCCACAAGAACGAACAGATATCCATCAGAGCTCACGTCTTATCGGCTGACTCACCCATCTAGGAGCAGAATGGCATTCTTCCTTGGGCGACCGGCGTTGGGGCCGTAGAGGTGGGCCCGGTGGTAGTAGCGGACTGACTGCAGCAGGGTCCGGAGCATGGCGTAGTCCTGGGCCAGTTGGGTGCTGTTGACTGCGCGGCCCACCATGCTGCGGTAAGCATTGGGCTCTGGGGAGGGGAGATAGAGGACACTTAGCGGGAGAGGGCTTTTACAAGTCGCAGTGGGGGAGGGGGCAGAGAATATTGTTGTTGTAGTCTGACCCTTGCCCTCCTAGACAGTGTCCGGCCAGCAGTTAAGGGGATTATTTAACAATTTGCTATATAACAGAGTGATGGAATGGGCCACGGGCACAAGGGGGCCTCTTGAAATCACGATCATAAGGATGAGGGAGGGTTCTCAAAAGAGGGAAAAGTCAACTTTCTATAACTTAGGGCATTCATAACGTACTGTATAGTGTGTTGGCGTCCATTCCAGGTTGCCTTTGAGCAAAAAGGGAAGAGGTCATGAGGATATTTTTCCGCCTGTATAGCATTAGCTGTACCGTACTGCTACACGACGCTGAGCATATTAACGGCAAACCTGGTGCTTCGAGCCGTCCCCTTGAACGCACAGCTCATCTGAATTTCTTCATTCGGCGTCCGTCTGCAGTCAGATGGCAGCTGGCAAAAGACCCGCAATCCAATCAATGTGTTCTACATGGTGCTCATTGTCTTTGGCCAACATGAGGAGGGTTTCTACTGTGAGCCTCATTGCAGATGAAATGTTGTGTAAATATGGAGTGTCGTGCCGGAGAGCACTGCAGCTCCTCAGGATAACAGCTGGTAAGTATGACAAGAAAAGCAGAGGAACAAATGCTCTCCTTAACCCTTGCCTCGCCCCCGCACTCAATATCCAAGATGCTGCTGTGTTCCATATGAAGCCGCCACCGCAGACTGAGCAGAAACAGTGTTTACGAAGTGTTTTGCTCCTTCCATCAGGCTGGACCGTGTCCCGATGCACCCTGAAGCGCCTTTTTTTTCTTTTTTTATTCTTTATTTTTATCTGTGGGGGCGGCATAGCTCAGTGGGTAGAGCGGTCGTCTGGCAATCGAAAGGTTAGAGGATCGATCTCCGGTCCTGCATACAGCATGTCGAGGTGTCCTTGAGCAAGACACTGAACCCCTAACTGCTCCCTGAGCACCATATGTTGGCAGCTCACTGCTCCTATACAATATAGGTTGGGTCAAAAATGCAGAGAAATCCAAATTTCCCCTTGCGGGACTGATAAGAGAATCATTATTATTATTAATAATATTATTTTACGAAGCCAAACGATATTCATCCCGTTGAACTGTTTGGTAATGTTAAGTATGCTAAAGGTCC
Source organism: Regalecus glesne (assembly GCA_900302585.1). Taxonomy (NCBI): domain Eukaryota; kingdom Metazoa; phylum Chordata; class Actinopteri; order Lampriformes; family Regalecidae; genus Regalecus; species Regalecus glesne. Next base: position 3,428 of record OMLC01098589.1, read on the forward strand.
GTTTTTGGTGTCACGTTCAGTCCCCACGTTGTGGGGGCGGTCACAGTCTTAGATGGAGTTTAGGGGATTAAGGCCAGGTGCCCTTCCTGACGCCCCGCGGTGGATTCAAACCCACTGCCTCTGGCTCATCGGTTCCCCAGGTGAGTGCGCTCAACCCACTGAGCTATCGCGGCCCTGAGTTAATGTTGAGTATGATAGCAAACAGGAAATGGCTTGCAGGATAGTACTCTCCATATTTCGCGTCTCATTTTGTGAGAACCATTAGATGATAGAATATCATTATCGAAATGATCATGAGATGATAACATCGGACTTTCCTCTCGAACACTATGACTGAATCACTTGAGAGCCCACCGTGATCACCGATAGCAGCGTGGGCAGCAGTCGTGTGGATCGTCGTGGGAGTAGTCGCAGTAGTGGGGGCAACACTAGCGTGGGTAGCACTAGTGTGTGTAATAGTAGTGGGGGCAACACTAGCGTGGGTAGCACTAGTGTGTGTAATAGTAGTGGGGGTAGCGGTCGTTTGGGTAGGCTTGAGGAGTTATGGAATACAGAAATCAGTGTTATGTTATCAGAATACCAAATAATGGAACTGTATCCCGATAGTTATGGAAAAAGACCTATTCAGATAAACAATAAAATCTTTAGAAATGGGGAATATTTTCCAAGATTTAATTTTTTTAAATTTTTTTTTAACCCAGCTACTTGGTATGCACAAGCCAGTGCATTTTCAGCACCAATCCTAAACTCAGATAAATGGTGGGGGCTCTGAACCAAATATGATCGTGAGTCGGATTTTCCCCACCGGATCGGTCATGGCCCGGGTTACACCACCGATACTGTTGGCTAGCCAGGTGCTGGTGGAAACTCAGCTACTGTTGGGCAGAGAAGATGAAGAAGAAGGGGGGGGCATGTCCGGAGGCAGCAGGAGAGGAGGAAGGCGAGGCGTAATAAAGCCATGTGGGTGGGAGGTAGGTTCAAACTGTTCTACCGTGGCATGGATAGGAGGAGAAGTGGGTTAGGGGTAATCCTGAAGGAAGGATGTGTAAAGAGGGTGTTGGGGGTGGAGAAAGTGTCGTACAGTGCGATGAGTACAAAGCTGGAAACCGATGCCGGGATGATGCGAGTTGTCAGTGCATAGACCCCTCAAGTTGAGTGTGAGAAAAAGGAGGCACAGATGATGATGGATTTTGTGAAAAGGATGGAAATGGCTACGGTGAATACATATTTCAAGAAGAGGGAAGAACACAGGGTGATGTATTAGAAAAATAATAATGATAAAGGATTCCCTTATCAGTCCCATAAGGGGAAATTTGGATTTCTCTGCATTTTTGACCCAACCTATTGTATAGGAGCAGTGAGCTGCCAACATATGGCGTTCAGGGGGCAGTTAGGGGTTCAGTGTCTTGCTCAAGGACACCTCGACATGCTGTATGCAGGACCGGGGATCGAACCTGCGACCTTCTGATTGCCTGACGACCGCTCTACCCACTGAGCTATGCCGCCCCCCCCTTTAAACTGCATCCATGGATTTCGGGCAGCACGTCGTCTCCCAGTGAGAAGATCCTGGGTTTGAATCCTCGGTCCTTTCTGTGTAGAGTTTTCCTGTTCTCCCTGTGTCTTCATAAATTTCCTGCGGGTGCTCCAGTTTCCTCTCAGCATCATAAACATGCATGTTGGGGTTAGTAAACCCACCTATACCCATGACAAAGGCAATAGGAAAAATAGATGGAGTTGGTCCCCAGGCTCTGCAGCCGCTCACTCCTCCTCTACAACGGTACGAGTTAGACGTACGGAACAAAGTTTGTTCGGATGTTTGTGCTGTGACAAATCAATAAAGTTGATCCTCCTTTCTTCTCGGAGCAAGCACATGACAGGATGCTGAGAGAGGAGGTGTGGTGCTGTATGAGGAGGTCAGGAGTGACAGAGAAGTGTGACAGTGGTGAGGTGTGTGGTAGGAGTGATGGGTGAGTTCCAGCTGGTGAAGTCTCAATTTAGTTTGAGCTCCAAATATGAGGAATAATCTCCCAAATCCATCAGGCTGGCAGAATCTGTGGACAGTTTTAAACAGCTTTGTAAAAGCCCATCGTCTGAGACCGGACTTTGTATAGATCCGCTGCGGTTGCTTTTTAGCTAGGTCTTGTGGTCGTGGTTAATCGTCATTTTAGTTACGTCATCTATTTAATATTAGTCTAGGATTGTATGTAGAGGAGTTCGTAACCATGTGCTCTTTAAAAGTGCTATATGAACTTTTACTTACTTTTACATACTTAGTGTAGGCAGTTACCTAGCCTACCCCATGTTTTACTTCACATAAACCTTTCAAGACTGGCACGTTCTGAAAGAACAGCACATGGTGGGTCTATCATTCGAATCAGGGATATTATTTATTAGAAGAGATAACCTTTTCCATTGTGGTAGGGGTCATGGGGCCAGTGAAAGCAGTTGTGTGTGTGTGTTTGTGTGAGGGGGGGGTGAGATGGGATAAGGTTAAATGTTCCTTAGTTTTCTTAGCTTATCAATTGACAGGCTAACTGATTTGTCTCTGCGATGCCCACTTTTACTTTGGCTTCCATGGTGACCAGATTCCCAAAAACCAAAATTTAGGACAAGTAGTGTGTGTGTGTGTGTGTGTGTGTGTGTGTATGTGTGTGTGTGTGTGTGTGTGTGGGACATGCATAGATATGACCTATACTTTAATTTTGGAATCCATAGGCAACACCCTGAATTCATTTTATGATGCTCCTTTTGACAGCTCTGTGGGCCGACATCTGATTTACTTATTGGGGGGGGATCAACAAAACAAAAAACAAAAAAAACTGCGGAAACTTTAAATTCATGTAGCAAGCCAAAAAGAGAGGATGGATGCGGATAACTAACCTATCTATCCAAACTGAGATAGTACTGTCTTTTTAAAAAAAAAAAATTATTCAATGTGCTTGGATGCTTAAAAGGTCGGTGTCCCCATTGTCCTAAGGTTATACTGTCAGTTGTCTCACAAAATGCATTCAAGTTAAAAATCATGTTACTGATAGATTTTCTTTTGCTGTTTTTCATATTTGGCATTGAGGTAATCCTAAAAAAAGTGAAACTATCGATGGGCCGCATAGCTCAGGAGGTAGGGCTGCCATCGAGTAATTGGATGATTGGTGGTTCATTCCCTGGCCCCTGCAGAAATCTTGTCAAAGTGTGCTTGAGCAAGACACTAAACCCCTTAACTGCTCCCTGGGTGCTGCGGCTTCTCGCTGCTCCTGAACAATAGGATGGTTTAAATGCAGAAAACATGTTTTGTTGTTTGTACAATAACGAGACAATAAATAAAGCTTGTAATAGTCATTTGGGCAGCAGTAGCATGAGAAGTAGTGCTGTGGGTAGCAGCAGTGTTGATAGGAGTAGTTTGTGTAGCAGTAGCGTGGGTAGTAGCGGTAGAGGGGGGGGGTCCAGAAGAGAGGTGAAGAAGAGAGTGCAGACGGGGTGGAAATTAGGGGGGCGAATAGTGCCAGGGGTGATTTGTGACAGAAGGCTACCAGCAAGAGTGAAAGGGAAGGTTTACAAGCTTGGTGGTGAGACCAGCTATGTTTTATGGTTTAGAGCCAGTAGCACTGACGACAAGACAAGAGGCAGAGTTGTAGACAGGATCAGCTCCCGAAAAAAATATCAGGAGACGGCAATTTTTGTAAAAAAAAACAAATCAACAGATACAGCCTATGGAACAACCATATTCTGGCCATAGGTTTGCAAAAATGAACAATTATCTCTTTGCTATTTGTCTAGATTTGTAAAATTCAGCACTAATATTCTGGCCAATTGTAGGCTATGGATTCATAAAAAAAATAATAACCATATTCTGAACATTTGCATGGATTTGTAAAAATGACTGCGTTGGCTACCTCACAGCCTGCTAGCCATGACGATCTGAGGAAAATCCTCGAGTGCAGACCCCCCCCCTTCCTTCATAGAAACTTGTTGAATGGTTAAATCTGGTCTTGGAGGTCCTGATTGTTTTAATGCCAATTTATTTGGATTCGCACGCCGACTAAAAAGAACTTCTTTCAAAGACACAATCATATTGCCCGAAACGGCAGCCATCTTGAGAGCACTGAAGAAACCACTCCCTCTTTTCTCTGTCACGTATGACAAAAGCGCGTAAGTACAGACCCTCCCGGAACCCATAGAGATTGCATTGAATGTTCTGATATGTTGTTTTAAAAAAAAAAACATTTAACATCAGAGTCTATGAGAGACCCCTGGGGCAATTTTCAACCTGGGTGAATCACCCCTAAAGGGGCGGGATCACGTGAAGCATGACTCTAATCTGATTGGACAATGACATTTTTGACAAATCTAACGTTTAAAACACTGATTACGACCGCTGCTGTGTTAGAAAATGCATCCCTCCTCTTCCCGATGTAATCGCCCTAATACACAAACCGTCCACGGTTGTGGATGCTTAGATTTTTGTTGGGAATGACAGAGAAGGACAAAATTATGAATGAGGACATTAAAGGGACAGTTCAGGTCGGAAGGTTTGGAGACAAAGTAAGAGGCAAGATTGAGATGGTTTGGACATATTGGGTGTATTGAGAGAAGCATGCTGAATACGGAGCTGCCAGGCAAAAGGAATAGAAGAAGACCAAAGAGGTGGTTTATGGGTGTGGTGAGGAAGTACACGCAGGTGGCTGGTGTGATAGAAGAAGGTGCGGCGGGCAGAGAGATAGATGTACCTGTGCTGTGCATGTAGGTTTAGCAAGGCAGTGTTCAATGACAAACGACGAGAACTAACATATAGTAATTATAGATTACTCTTATCAATTATAGTTACAGGGTTTGCTCGTATCGTAAATGCGTGATGAGTAAAACTAGCTAATTTTATAGCTAGCTAGCTAGCTAGCAATGGTACATCCTCACCTCTGTGACATTATTTGTTACAGAGGTGTTCAATGATGGTCACTCCCTCTTCACTTACCACATCCCAGCCTATTGGGATGTGGTATCGATTTACTGAGAATAAAGGGGGGGGGGGCTGCAGTGTGCTCAGACTGAAGATGTCATCTGTTTGAGTGAGGAAACGTTTCTGAATAAACTTCTGATCCAGTTGAACCGCTTTTTGTGATTCCCTTACCTGGATTACTGAGCATGTATCAAGACATTCAACAAAAGCCCTTCTTGAAGTTCTTCCATCTGAGCTTGCCTCTCTGTTTCAGCTGGCCCTGCAGTATCTCGATTCCTGTCCCTCAGTGTTGAACTTTCAACTCTGCTTTGTGTTTGCAGTCTTGGGAGATGCAGTTAGCACATCATTCACGTACGTCTCCTTCCCACGTGGAAAGTGTTCTGAGCCAACCCTATGCCAAATAGCTGGTTAAAGCCCTTCCTTGAGATAAAACGGATCCATGTCCTCTTCAGTAGCTGTTTCTCCTTAGCCCGGTAGGGAAGACATAAAATGCAAGGTTTCGGATCTTTTACTGTCGTCTAAGCAGTTAGACACACACAGCGAGTGAATCCATCTCCTCCACTAGTCCTATGTTCTTCACATTAGTAGACCCATCAACATCCTCTGTTTCATGGTGGTCTGCTCTAATGTCACCAGAGCTCGGGTAAGACGTTGGATTAAAAACTAGAGCAATTTTTACCAACGCAATCCTCTTTGTTCTCTTTTTCTTTTCCATTTTCTTTTCTTTCCTCTCGGACATTTCCGTAGCTAGCATAACCGATTCCCATGTAAACAAGTATGAGCAGTGAGTAAACAGGTAGTAAGTGTTGCATGAAAGGACAGGAAGTTCGTACTCCCCTCGACAAGGATGGAAGAGGCCCTGGTGATCTTCAACACACATATGGTTAAGGCATTGACACCTACTTGAGGGGGTGGGGGGGGTTGTCTGGTAATCAGAGCTTGTGGGTTCGATCCCCGGTCCTGTAGAAAGTATGTGGAGGTGTCCTTGAGCATAACACTGAACCCCTAACTGCTCCCCGAGTGCCACATGGTGGCTGCTCAGTGCTCCTATACAAAAGGATGGGTTAAATGCAGAGTTGCACATTTCCCCTTGTGGGACTGATAAGAGGGGAAAACTATTATTATTATAACATCTGAGTGTGCGTGACTTCAAAACCAACAATGCACTGCTTGCGAACGGGGTAAGACATAATTCGGGGAGGGGGCTAATCCTCTGAGAAATGCATATGTACAGCAGGTCTTCTCAGTTATGATCGATCTCTGGAGTGATGAAAGAAACAAAATGTCAAGGCAGAATTTTGATTTAATTTCAGACTATCATGTGGTCACTTGTACGCGCTTGTTTTGAAGAACAAGCTACTGCTGACAGCAGCATGGTCAAACACAAAAGTACAGCTGGAAGGAACATTAGGGGCAAGTCGAGTGGAATTTTGACTTTTAACTGTGTTATGGCAAAGGAGTTTCTGGTTTGAGCTCGTTGAAAAAGGCGACAACTCCACACGTAATCCACGGCAACAGTCGCCTGTAGCATCCTCAAGTAAACAGCGATGCTATTCAAGAGGAGCTGATTGAAGTGAGGGGATGGAGTTTAAAATAGAGGCTACGTGTTCAGTTAAAACTGCTGTAACTTATAATTGCTGACTCTATTTTTGCATGGATTTTGTAACTGTAAAAATCAAAATAAACCATGGGGGAAAAGAAACTGCTGTAACTTGTGGTTATAGAACAGCCCCACTGATAGGCTGCGTGTTACTATCGAAGTAATACTGACTGTGTGTTACATTATGCCTGTGCCTACTGAGATTGGTCCTGGAAAATACATGCTTCCAGTGCAAAAGCCTTGGAATATGTTCAGAATCAATTTTAAATAAAGATTAAAAAAGTTTATAATTACCAGAAAGGACTAGGGTGCTGGTGGGCATGCATTACCCATCAAACTATAACTGAATATTACATATTCTATATACTGTGCATATGTGACCACCCCTCACTGGGGGCAGGGGGGGGTAGTCCCAAAAGGTAAGTAAAGGGCTAAATATCTTTTCCAGTTCATCCCTAGTGGGCAGTAGTAGTGTGGATAGAAAAAATGGAATGGATTCCCTTATCAGTCCCACAAGGGAAAATGTGGATTTCGCTGCATTTTAACTCATCCTATTGTATATGAGCAGTGAGGTGCAAACATACGGTGCTCGAGGAGCAGTTAGGGGTTCATATTCTGGTTTAAGGTCACCTAGACATGCTTTCTGCAAGACCATGGATCGAACCTGCAACCTTCTGATTGCCAGACAATCACACTACCCACTGAGCTATGAATTTGTTGTAGTGTGAATGGCAGTAAAGTGAATAGCAGTAGGATGGATAGTACTAGTCTGAGTAGTGTGGATAGTGAAGCGAGGTAGCAATGGTGTGTCTACTAATGTTGTAGGTAGTAGTGTAGTCAGAAGTAGTACTGTGGGTAGCAGTACTGTGGGTAGCAGTACTGTGGGTAGCAGTACTGTGGGTAGCAGTACTGTGTATAGCAGTACTGTGTATAGCAGTACTGTGTATAGCAGTAGTGTAGATAGCAGTACTGTGTATAGCAGTACTGTGGATAGCAGTACTGTGTATAGCAGTAGTGTAGATAGCAGTACTGTGTATAGCAGTAGTGTAGATAGCAGTACTGTGGGTAGCAGTACTGTGGGTAGCAGTACTGTGAATAGCAGTACTGTGTATAGCAGTACTGTGTATAGCAGTAGTGTAGATAGCAGTACTGTGTATAGCAGTACTGTGTATAGCAGTAGTGTAGATAGCAGTACTGTGT
>OMLC01098593.1:0-11096 GCA_900302585.1 Regalecus glesne
CTTCTCTTTCCTCCAACAACTTGAGAAATTTAATTAAACCATGAATAACAACAAGCTATTCTGAACTGCTGCAGTGCTCTAATGGGTTTCAAATAATACTGATTCGCCTCGGTAATAGTTGAAGGTGGTCCGAGTACTTCTCCAGTCTGACACATTCATTTACGCTCTATCTCTTTTTCATCAGCCTGCCTTGATTAACAACTAGTCCCTCTTGGCCTCAGCAGTGTTCAGGTCAGGCTTCAGGTACACTCCTCCTGTGCAAGAGGCTCCGTGTCCCCAACTCTTCTTCCCTCACTCTTATTTACTCAACTACTGTAGCACAAATGAAGCAAGTGAAAATGACCCCTGGTCTAGCTGTTGAAGAATGAACGACCTGGTCAATTAGGGACAATACGACCTCTTAAGGTAGATTTATGGTCAATATGTTATTGAACGAGCTCTTGAACTGGCTGCAACAAAGTTATGCACAAACTATTACATTCAATAATGAATCACTAGCTGTTGCTACTACTACTACATCAGGGGTCTCCACAGCAGATCATCATCTCCATCTCTTCCTGTCCTCTACATCTTCCTCTGTCACACCAGCCACCTGCATGTCCTCCCTCACCACATCATAAACCTCCTCTTTGGTCTTCCTCTTCTCCTCTAGCCTGGCAGCTCCATGTTCAGCATCCTTCTCCCAGTATACCAGCATCCTTCTCCCAGTATACCAGCATCCTTCTCCCAGTATACCAGCATCTCTCCTCCACACATGTCCAGACCATCTCAGTCTGGTCTCTCTGGCTTTGTCTCCAAACCCTCCACCCTGAGCTGTTCCTCTGATATACTGGTTCCTGATCTGGTCCTTCTTCATCACTCCCAATGTAAATCTCAGCATCTTCACCTCCAGCTCAGCCTCCTGTCTGTCTGTCAGTGCTGCTGTCTCTACACCATACGACATAGCTGGTCTCACCACCATCTTGTAAACCTTCCCTTTCAGTCTTGGTGCCCTCCTGTCACACATCACCCCTGACACTCTTCTCCACCCACTCCACCCTGCCTGCTCTCTCTTCTCCACTTCTCTTCCACACTCCCCATTGCTTTGGAGAGATGACCCCAAGTACTTAAACTCATCCATCTTCCTCACCTCTACTCCTTACATCCTCACCATGCTGCTGTATCTGACTTTCATTCCTCTTCCCTCCAGTAAATACCTCCACCTCTCCAGACTCAGCTCAACCTGCTCCCTACTCTCACTACAGATCCCCATGTTATTCATGAACATCATAATAAACAGAGACTCGTGCCTGAGCTCGCCCGTCAACCTGTCCATCACCACGGAGAACAAGAAAGGGCTCAGAGCCGATCCTTGATGTAACCCCACCTCCACCTTGAACCATCCATCACTCCTACCACACCCCTCACCACTGCCCTCACACACATCCTGCACCTCTCTGAGACACTTCTCTCCCACTCCTGAATTCCTCACACAGCACCGCACCTCCTCTCAGCACCTGTCATGTGCTGTCTCTACGTCCACAAAGACACCATGTAGCCAATGAGGATGCACAATCCAGCTCACAGACCAGTGCATTCCTAGTGCTGATTCCAAGCCCAGATAAATCAGGGAGGGTTGTGTCAGAACGTGCATCGGGTATAAAAATGTCAATTCAAACATGCAGATCATAAATAAGTCACTTATGCTAGTTCAAAACAAAGGGAACAACTTTTGAAAACCGTGAGATGCAAGTTAGGGAGGAAAATTTGCCCCCCATGCATATGTAAGTGCACACAACACACACACACACACACACACACGAATAGAGTAAATAATGCACTCGCACATTCTACTCACACTAATTCATAGGGTACTTGTGTACCGTGGGACTGGCTCACACAGACACTGAAAGTTGGGAGACTTGAGTCCGTGTCATACAAAGTCAAATAGCAGTGCTCCACCTAGTGGATATCATATGAACCTCAGCCTCTGTATTCACACATGCAGTTTACCTCAACACACGATTAATCACGTTCAGTTCCGTTCTCGCTTCAGCTTATACAGCGTTGTGTTGGGTTCATATTCATCCAGGCCAGTCTGGCTCACTTTGTTTGATCATACACCTACTGCTTCTGTGCACTCCCTGTTCTCCAGCATGGTGCCTAAGGAATGAAGGCGTGAGCTCTGTCCTCCTAGGAACCTCCACCCCTGAACAGCTCACAGAGAACCTAGGGGCTATACAGGTGGGAAGATACACACACACACACACACACACACACTAACTACACTTTACACCATCTCTGATCCACTCTTTGACCACTCCCTCTTCTTTTTTCACACTATTCTTCTTTCCCTCCCAGGTCCTTCCCAAGATGACATCTCACATGGTGTCCGATATTGACCACATACTGGGCAACAGGCCATACAGTAAGAAAGACTACCGCTCCTAGAGCAGATGAGCGGACTTTTTAAAAAACGGACATGCGCTTCTCCTGTGGTCAGGTATACGCCTGCATACACCTGCAGCTGTGGACCCACTGTTCAGTGTGAAGGCCCGTGGCTCTCCCTGGGCCCTCCTCGCTCAACTCTATCCCAGTGCAGCTCAGTCTGGTTGAACCGACCAGCTTTGCTCAGCACAGCACAGCTTCGCTAACTTAATTCATTTGAGACCTGCTACTACTTTGTGATCCATTCAGTTCAGCTCTTCCTGGTTCACCTTGGTCCCGTCAGCCTCGACAAAGGTTTTATGTGGCTCAGCTTTCATGGCACGAGATCCTCCGTGCCTATCTGTGATGGTTTATGCCAGCCTCAAGGCTTCATTTATAAGAATTCAAAGTGATTTGTGAAAAATGGAGAGTGGTACCATGTCCTGGCTAATATGACTGAAGCATAGCATGGTGACCGAGTGGTTAACTCTGTCTTCTTGTAGAAAGAGGGTCTGGAGTTTGAATTTGGATGTCCAGGGTGTCTCTTGCCTTCTATACAGAGTATGCAGGGACAGGCTACGCCCCCTCCCATTGACCTGGACATGAAAAACACATGAACATTGACTATGACTGTAAAAAACTGCACAAATAACTACCGCTAATAATTAGAGTTGCCTAAAGATTTTGGGATTTTTTTTAAATTCATTTATTTATTTTGCATTTGGCAGACGCTTTTTTCCAAAGCACACATCGACAAGCTCCCTACACTGTGAACACCGTGGATTGATCTGTCCTCTCACTCCTTTATAACGCCGTGTAAAAGACACACAGTGCTTTGGGACTGTTGTCACAGTTTGTCCTACACTCAAGAGATGTAGCAAGGCTCATGGTGACACCATTAAATCAGGAGGTCTGAAAGTCCGGGACCCTCCCTGAAAAACCTCCTTCTGAGGAGCTGGAGATTTATAGATAAGGACATCGATATGCAGAGGTGTGGACTCCAGTCTATTCACATCACAAGTTGGATGACTTTAGACTTGACCGGACAAAAGTGGAAAACCTTTGCACCTCACCTTTGACTTTAACACCAGTGACACATGAGTTTACTTGGACTTCAGTCTTGTGACCTGAAGGACGTGATGCCTTCTCCAAGCCCAAACATGAGATGTTGTTAAAAAGTGGGCAGCCACTCAACACTTCATTTCCATAATTAGAGTTCTTCTTTGAATCAATCTGTAATACAAATTGTAAGAAGCGTTGGGATGGTGACCTGTCTGCGGTAGCTCAGTGGTGAGCGCGCTTGCCTAAGGAACTGACGAGCCAAAGGCAGTGGGCTTGAATCCACTGTGGGGTATCAGGAAGGCCATCCGGCCTTAATCCCCTAAGTTCCATCTAAGTCTGTGTCCTCCCAACATCACGGGGACCAATCATGACACGTAAAAACATGGTGACATGTCCAGGGCGTTCCCAGCCTTCCGCCCAATGAGCGCTGGGATAGGCTCCAGCACGACTCCATGACCTGACTTCAGATAAGTGGTTGATGAGATGGATGTAAAAAGCTTTTGTGATTTATGTAAATTGAGTATATTAACTGTTACTCTGTTACAATTTTGATTTAGGGTTGAGTTTGATGGAGGGTGCATAAGGATTTGTTAAAGAACAGACTTGGGACTTGACTTGGTCTCTCCTCTGCTTTTCTCTACCCACGTACAAATACTAATAACCTCCTTAATAAGGACAGTCCATATGAATGAACTATATGAATATCGATTATAGAATATAGATTTTTACCCAGCATCTCGAGACAACATTTTGATTCATATTTTATAAATGAGGCCTTAAAGCAGCCATAAACCAAGACCTTCCAGATCACATCAGCATCATGTTTGCATGAGCTTCCATTCAGTCAACATCCACCAAAGGTAGTCAATGCAGGGCCTCTTTTCTCTAGATGGGGGAATACTCTCAACCGACTGGCTGAAAAACCGCTGGAGCATATTGACCATTAGATGTACGCGTCTCCCTTAGTATGGTAAGCATCCGTTTGTCTTCTCTTCAAGAAACATTGTGAAAGAATGTGTGAAAGGGTTTGGATGAAAAACACAGCAAGCTTGTAAATGCAGCGCTTTGCAAAGTAGGCCCTCTCTGGCCGACAGACTGTCCACCGTGCTGTCCTTAAAGGAGGTTTGTGTTGCAACAGAGGGAAGCATGTCTCACACACACCACATGCTCAATTTCCCGCTGCCACTGCCTTGCTTCAATAGATAGGGAGATAGAGGTTATCCTGCAAAAAGAAATGGACTGTTGGCCTGTCGGTTAGCATCTACCGTGTTTTGGAGACACCTCATGTCTCTCGTCTGTCTCGCCTGTGAACTTACCCTGGATGATATGAACCTCCTGGAAGCAGAGCAGCATTTGGGAACTAGGTTACGAATGGACAACTGACATCCAGCTTAACACGTTGCTGAAATTGCATCTTGCTGAGGGGGAAGAGAAAAGAAAGGCATTTTTACAGTGCAAAAAGCGACCATATTTATTGTAGAGTAGCGATTAATGGGATTGATTGTGACATTTTGGGGGTGTTGCATTTGTCATGTATGTGTACATAAAATGTCAGCGAATATTGTAACATAAGCAAAATCAATATGAAATCTACACTGGACTTTGGTTAAAAAAATAAAATGTAAATAGTGTTTATTTCCTTTTTCCTCATTTGGACCCATGGGTCCATTCACATCTCACACCACTGTAGAGGTGGTCTCCAAATCCCGGGGGTCCTAAATGCTCCCCTATACCTACCCTAACCCTACGCTCTCCCCAGGATTATCTCTGAAGGCTCGAGCATCAACTCGGTTTTGTTTTCAAGGAAGTACAAAGTCATTTTAGAAAAAGTGTAATATTAATGGCATTGCTCACAGATGTTGAACCACCAACATTAATCATCAGGTCTGGACCACGACAGCAAAGCATCATCTCATTAGTGTGAACTCAGGCGTGTTGTCTGGATGCCATAACCGCTGAGTTCTTGTATTTAATGTGGGAATAAATCCAAGAGCAACAAGCAAGATCACACACGAATAGCTCTTTTACTTCTATTTGCACTGTCTCAGGAATTTGCACTAAGTGATTATCTAAAGGCACTTTAACCCCTGTATTGACATCCAGAGCAGGGCTAGCTATCGTTTGGCTAACGTCATGCTAACCTTATTCAAACGTGCGTGTGGGATTTGTGTTGCATGTTCAATGCATATTTCCTCTATCACAACTTCAGAGCTCGAGAAATAAATTTTTTAAAACCTGCAAACTATGTAGCGGCTCTGAGGCAGCAGGATGCATCAATCTGAGCTCCTGAGCAAGACCCGGCCTGCTGCTGTCTGTGGTCATCCCCTTGCCAGAGGGCCTTGAAAAGTCCTACAGCTGCATAGAAATCAGAGATGACTTTCATGACAAATTGGCAAAAAAGGTGAGCAGTATATAGATGCCCCTCAACACAAACTATTAAATGATATATTCAAAAGGACTGTGGCAAACTCAATAAGATTCGACATGAATTGCAACCCAAAAGTCAATAGTGCAGAAGAAACTGAGTATAAGGGCAAAATAAACCATGATGGAGACGGCTTGGTGAAATGTAATGACTGCAGTCGCTCTGTGGCAATGGATTAGTTCCTTCTTGGTTTTAACATTTTTGGTTTCCCTGAAGAAGCATCAAAAACACAATGACCCTCCTCCCAAGAGGGATATTTGACTGGACCCAACATGTTCTCTCCAAAATATCTTAATGTTCTAGTGGTGTTGGAGGGAAATTGGCGTCAAAACTTTCAGCTCGCACATTAGTAATAACGACAGATTGACAGGCAATAGATTTAAACTGAGAGACAACATGGAGCTGAGCTGTAGGTGTTTTGGCTGTGGATGGGTTTTTACTAAAAAATAAATAATGCAAGTCATTCGGTCAAACCGCATTCACTATCATATCCTGAGTGTATCTAATATGTATAATTCTGTCCATCAGCACAACTGCAGGCAGTCCAATATAGGCTATCCATACCCTTTCCTGGGATTAAACTTTCACACTTATTTCTGCCCTCTCTTCCAAAGCCAACTGGCTTTGAAGCAGGCTAAAAGAAACCATATAATATACAAGCACAAGCCAAGTACGTAACAGTCTGTCAGATACACATATTCAAAGAAATAAAACAAGCTGGCAAGTAAAGGAGGGTCATACCTGGCCACTTTTATTATTTGTACAAAAGAAACGACAAACATTTGATCATGAATTTCATGAAGCTGAAATGCAACGCCTATATCCCACCCAAACCATATGTTTTGTTTTAATTAAGAAATTTACAAACCCTCACTAATCCCTGCTCCTCTATCCATCCCTCGACCCCAACAATCCTGCTATTTTTCTCCCTGTATGACTTTACTTGGAGCCGGTAGACAGCAGAGCAATGAGGCCAGAGGAGGCGCTGATGGACAGAATATAGTTGCTGGAGGATAATGGGTTAAGGACAAAAAGAGACATTAAGACAGCATTGGCTGGGGTGGAAGGGTGCATTGACTTTATGCTCATTGACTATTATAAGCGATGACCTTTTAATCATTAGATAATGAGGGAATCTAGATTGAAGATGGTCACGTGCTTCATTTCTGTGGCTTAATCTAAGCGATTTATCACCCGTGCATTACGACAGTTGTCAGAATTGCTGTGTTCACACACTCTTAAATTAAAACTGTAGGCATGGAAGGGGCTAGATTTCATCATGAGCCCAAACTGCATCTGAATGTCATTCATTATTAAATACATTATTAACCTTGTCCTTAATGTTGTACTGCTCACTGCAGACAAGTGATTAAAGGATACACGGTGGGGTTGAAGTTCTTCAGCAGGAAAAAAGAAGCGATGATGACGAGGACCAGAAATAGGGTGTTATTGTAGAAGATTGAAAATGTGGTGGCCTCGTAATCAGCAACCTCATTCTTCTTCCACAGGATCCTGGGAGAGGGAGTCATAACAGTAAAATAATTCTAGTGTACAAATGCAACTAATTTACAGAATTTGTGCAGTAGTTGCAGATATCAGCAGTTAGCAATGACATTCATGGAGACACATAATACAAGGATCTTGCATTTATTGCAAAAGAATATGGGCAATTTTTATATTATAGTTTTTAAAAGCCTTCAATTTCATTGTATGTGGTATTACAAAGGTTAGCTGAAAAAGTTACTCCCCTAATTTAAAAGAATCGTTAAAGAACTGGACATATTTTGCTGTTGGTTTCTACTATTGTGAAACATATACTTCTATCACCTAACAAAAACCTTTCAGGTTCCAGCACAAAGCTTAAAACGTAATGATGGAGAAGGTAATGAAAATGGAGCCCCTTTGGTCTGGAAACACGTTTTTCCACAAGAATTGATAGAGGTCAGTGTTAAAAAACTTCAGCTTTTATTTAGTTTTAAAGAATGAGTAGTGGAACATGGCAGAGGCATGGAGTCATTGATTCCATCTTTTCACACATTTTGCCAACTGACAAGATATCATTGGAGAGGAACATTACATGCATAAATGTCTGGTCCATTTCAGCATTTTAGCCAGTGAAGACTAACTTTTGGGTAAAATATGTTGGTAAAGGTATTGAGAGTCTAGTCAGCCTCCCCAGCAGCATGTGATTGACATTTCGCAAAGTGGCATGTCATCTACATGGTGGACGATTGTATTCAAAGTGCTGTACAGGAGTTTAAGTTCATAATCTTTAGGCCTAGGTGTCAGTCAGATTTAAATCCCCAACCTTAAAATTCAATTCTACTTCACATACTGAGCAACACTGGGTTTGTATCCTTCCGCGTAGCTCAGTAAATGTGAGGCATTCATTGTAAAGGGCTTTGAGTGGTCGCTAGGCTAGAAAAGGTCTGTATAAGAACTATAAGTCTATTTACCATTAACACTGGGCCCCAATTGAACTACATGAGCTAATACCAAAATAAAGGAGGACTGATTTTGGAAGGTTATATTGCAGTTTGCTTTCTTATTACATATCTGCAGTGAAAGCCAAAAGTCTGTCAGGAAACCTAAAACAAGGTGAGAAGGCGTGCGTCTTAAACATAATCGTCAAACCTTGGCAGAAACCATAATTTTAGGATCAGGAACCAGGTTTGCTTAACAGAACTTAAGTACATCTCACCTCTCATCTTTCTCCTTACGGGACATCCTGCGGTTGTCTGCCTCAGAAAGTTTCCTTGTTACTTCCTTGGAAACGGCATCTTCACGCTTCTGGGCAACTCTTAAAAAAAATATGACATTCAAATTGCTGAGGGTAAGTTGCTCATTTCTTTACATTTACCAGAAAGTGTGGTTGGAAGAAAATACTGGATAAAACTTTCTAAATTTAGGCTAAGGCACAGCTACGACACTAACGACCACAGTATTCTCCAAAGATTCAAATGAGAGACCTGGAACTTGTATAATAGTTAAATGTCAAGACTACATTTCAGTGAGTCACTTTAGTGGCAAAAGCTTCATACTTATTATTCCTCCATTTTTGCCCATTTCATCTCCAGTTTACCTGAATTCATCTTAGGCCCTTCATTCAACAGTTCAACAGCCATATGTTAGTTTGCATTACTGTTTTTTCCTACTCTCTACTTGTATGAACTATGTACATGAGGATGAGTCTGAGCATGAAATATTTGTAATTCCAATTAACTTGTCACTAAAAAAGATTGAATGAGATTTTTCCATCATACTTGTGTTTGAGGACGAACTTGACGTTCTTGTAGGCAAAGGCCACTAGATAGGTGCTGACCAGAGTCATGACAACGTAAAGAACTGCAGACTGAACGAGATCCATGTGCCAGATCCTCCAGAACAGCCCTGAAACACAAGAGTTGGTAAAGGGTTGGCAGAGACAGCCAGGAATACATGGCGATTAAAGGTACAATTTAACTCAAGCCTCTTTTATTGTGACTGATAGGGTAAAATGTCCATCAGTAGAATCTGGCTCCCTTAAGTCCCCGCAGCTACGTAATCAGTTTAATTGGTTTCGGCAGCCCAAACGAGTTTTTAGCAAGCTAACATCGATATAATCATCTCAAATGAAGATTATGTTATTTGTATCACGAAAACTGTCTGTGTTTTGTTGTTTTTTACAGTAATGCAGCATCTCTTCCTTAGACCCTAGGTTCAGATAAGCAACGAATTCCTACTAAACTTTCAGAGAAACATAGGAGGAAACCCTCAGGAGGGCAACAGATATAGGATCTCTCTCCCAAGACGGACAAAGGTGCCAAATGCACCCTGTGTATAAATAACACAAAATGTAAAGAATACAACACTGAAAGAGGACAACAGTGCTATGAGATGTATGAATACGATGAAGAACAAGCACGTTAGCAACCCCATTTCATAGACACCCATTCAAACGAGAACCACTTTCTCCATTTTTCTCAGTTGTACTCTGAATGTAACGGATATCCCACTGACGGGTAGCACTGACACATAATCAACACAATTCATTCACCCCACCACAATTTGTCTTCTAGTCCCACATCTTCCAGTGTATCTTTGCTAGCTGAAGCTAAGGCGGTTAGCAATTGTTCGTCTTTGTAGTTCGGTACAAAAAAAAGGACTCACAAATGGGAATGGCGGACACGATGAGCGCATTGCCGTAGAAAAGAGCTGAGGACTTGGTGGAGAGGTTCCTGCTGAAGTCCTGCAGGAGCAGGTCCTCCTCAGACTGCTGCTTGCTGTTACCTTTCGGTGCCATGGTGTGCGTCTGGATGGCTCTGCGGGAAGGGGCAAGAAAAGGACCGACTGACACGTAGGAAGACAGTCTGAGAAGCCAACGACGCGTCAGCACAAACACGGAAGTACAACCGTGCGAAACGGAAGCTAACGCTGCCTCCGACTCTCACCAGCGGTGCTGCCCTCTACAGTTCAGGAGCAACAGAACTCGTACAGTAGGCACAAATCCCCGCTAGAGGTCACCCTAGCCTGAGGCAAGACCAGGGAAAGATATGCCAACAGATCATAATGGGACACGATCTTCCAAATCAACACTACTGCCAGAGTGACTCCCAGCCCAAGGGGTGAGTTACCGTGACATATTCCGTATTTATTGAAGCCTAATCCTGATCTCATCAGGAGACCATGGTGTGTGGATGTGTGGGAGCACTATGTATTTGAATGGGGGGGGGTGATTCCAACCAAGGCCCTGGAAGACATCAAATCCAAAAAGGCCATGATTTATTGATCAATGTGATATCTGTTCTAGGGGTCCTGAATACCTGCCAGTAGCCCTGCATCACCATACAGCCACACCGATGAGCGGATGAGCAAACTGACTCCCTTCACTTTCTTCCTTTGTCATCTAAGGCCATTGCATGTCTGTCTGGAGACATTTCAGACAGCCGTTAATAAAACAGACCTTCAGACCTGCTGCTCCCACACTCCCTGCTGGGTAGCTTTGCTCTCTGTCACCGTCTCTGTCTCGCAGACTGTGTTCAAGTCTACATGTGTGTGTGTGTGTGTGTGTGTATGTGTGTGTGTGAGCGTGTGTGTGTGTGTGTGTGTGTGTGTGTGTCTGTGTCTGTGTGTGTGCGCACAGGCCTCCGAGTGTGTTCCTACGTGCATATGCATACATGCACGGGTGTCTGAGTGCCCGCTGTTGACTGAGCGTGGATGTGAG
>OMLC01098598.1:0-20751 GCA_900302585.1 Regalecus glesne
ACATTTGGTCATATGCTCCATGGACAGTTGCTTCATTAGAGTGGGCAGGCTGTTTCAAGCTGTCAGCTGAGAAGCTTTTACTGTGGGAGGGTGCGTTGTTCCACCTGGCACTGGTGCTATGTGCCAGACAGGTGGGGAGGAGGAGGAGGGGGGGTTCTTATAAAGACGTAGAAGCCAGCAGAGAATGACAAAAAGGGATGGAGATACAGATACGGAGCGAAAGAGAAAGGAAGCAAGAGAGAAAGTGAAACAAAAGGAGGAGAGAAAGAGTGAGAGCAAGAGTGAGAGCAAGGGAAAAGGACAGGTGGCTCTTTATAGTCCTTCAGGTATCTGTCAAACTAAACTTGGAGTCTGTTATCGGGCATCACATGTCCGACAAGTCTGCCAATTCTCAGACTTGCAGCAGACAGACGTTCCTTCACATACCTTTTTTAACAAAGAAGCTCAAAACCCACATGCTTTCACTGTGTCTGGTGCTAGTTGTCGATTTGATCACTTTTGTTTTCCTGTCTTTCCCGTTCTCCCCCAATCTACAAGATTCCTTGAGGAATCTTGTAGATTTGTTCTCATGTTGACCATTCTGTGTTCTAGATATCCAATAATGAAATGTGAAGCATTTTATAACCAGGCTTTAAAAGAGGTGCTCTATAGATAAAGCTACAACTTAGAGATGACATTGAGCCTATTCACCCTCACAGTTGTGCAACAGAGGCCCGGTGATGAGATCCTAGGTGATCAGACTGCGACCAGCAAATAAAAAGGAATTCTGATCTGAAAATAAATGACGCGTTCTGTATCAAGGCCCATCTACAGCACGAAAGCAATCCAGTTGATACGCTAAAACCGTTTTCCCAACCCGATTTTCTCTTCATGTTGGTGAGGCAGATGTCTCATGTGTCACGGCGTCTATGTGAAGCCCTCCCCCAGCCTCCAAATGAAGGGTCATGTCAAGTTCAGGACCGCACACTCACAAATCCTTTGCTCCCTAAAGTACGCCTCGATTATAATTTCAGCACGAGCCACCAATCCTTCATTGAATATTCATGACTAATTATGGGCAGTGTTCATCAGCCCTCTACTAGGTCTTTTGTGCGCTTCTCATCCAATTATTCCTCTTACAAAGTGGTAATCAAAGGCAGGGGTTGCAGCCCATAGATGTGGCTTGCTAGTGATACTTGTGCTTTGTAAATAAAATAGAAATAAAATAGAAACCAAGGGGGCCAAGAGTTTTACGGGATATGAAGGGTTGTTGTGGGATGCTAACAGTTTGGAGAGATACACAGCCCACACAGAGGAAGCCTGAGATTGGTGACGTAACTCTATTCATATTCTAATTCTGTCATGAGCAAGAAAACATTATGGGTGTACACCTAGTTCTCTGAGACTCTCGATTCATATAATCAACACGCAATTAATGATGTAATGCATCTGGAGACATTTTAAACAGAAGATTAATACAAGTCATTTAAGGCCTTTCTTGCTATGATAGCAGATCAATTTCTAATGCCGTCGTTTGGCCACTAGTTGCAAGAATGGCAAACTTTCGAGAGTTATTTCAACCTTTCACCCAATGATCAGTGGAATAGGCTCCAGCATGACTATAGAACCCGACTTTGTACAAGCAGTTGACGATGAATGAAGAAATCCCAATAGGCACACATCTACTCTATTAGCGATGGGAGAAGGAGGTGAGGATGGAGATCATATCTTATTTACAATCTCATTTATTGATGGGAGAACATAAAATTTAGTCCAATCCCTATGAACTCTAAAGCTAGCTCACGTTCGTGATCCACGAGTGTTTAGTGGTGTACTGCATGGTTCGTTAGTCAGTCAGTCAACATCCTTAAAACGATGGGGGAAGAAACGCATTAAAAGAAGAGGGCAGAAAGTTGGCTTTATTTGAGTGAGGGGTGGGGAAAAATTGGATGCGTGTAAACTTTGGAGAAAACATGAGAAGCGAAGAATGTGAGAGATGCGGTAATGGCAATTATCAGATGCTAAAAATAAGATGCACTTATCGGGCTTTACTGATACATTGAGGCCAACAGGGATTTTTATTGTTCACAATTCCCTTCCAAATGTTGCCTGAGACAAGCCGTCTGGGGCTGTGGTAGCTCAGGAGCTGTGGTAGCTCAGTGGTTGAGCACACACTTGGGAAACTTCTAAGCCAGAGGTTGCGGGCTCAAAACCAACCATGGGGCAGCTGCCCATAATCTCCCACACCTACCCTGGGATGGACTGGTGACCTGCCTAGAGAGTTTCTCCCCTTTCCACCCAATGGACGCTGGGATAAGCACCAGCAGATCCGTGACCCGATTTCAGACAAGTGGTTGACGATGACACGACACGAGCGGTTTGAATTGACGTAGCCAAATCTTAGACATTAATTCAACATCAAGTCAAAGAGCGTCAGCCTCTGTCAATGAAGGAATACACACACACACCAGAGGTAGACCTTTTTGGAATGGATTCCTGGATGCTGAGGAGCAGAAACCCTCAAGAGCTTTGCCTCCCTACCTGGCATGAAAGTGAAGCCGCCGGGCAATTGCATGACCCCTGGGGAGGTGCCGGTGGTCTTCAGGACGGTACCGTTGGCGCTGACGCTACTGCTGCCTGAGACAGGAGCCAGGTAGTTGGTGATGGGTAGTGATGGTCCGCTGCTCACCTGCATGGTGGTGAAGGTGGTGGGAGCTGTGGATTGAGCACTGCTGGTGGTGCCCGGTAAGCTAGCCACTGTGAACGCTGGCTTTAATGTGTCCTGAGGGAGAACAGGAACACGGAATTAGCAGGACAAGACTACAGGAGACCACAGGAATAAACAGTGCAACAATGCTATTCTCGTAAATATTTAGGGATAATGTGCGACTCCTCTATGTTGAGAGAAGTTAAATTCAACAACTACGAAAGCAAACATTACAGGAATTTGTGAGGCCTAAAGCACCACTCTTAATAGGGGGGTTTCCTTTCCAAACAGCTGTAACCAGACCGAGTAGGGAGAAAAGATTGAGGTCAGGGTTTTAATGGTTGTGGGTTTGTTAAGGAAGGAAGGATGGATGATTTGACAGAAACCAGACTGAGTTTTAATACCCTCAGAGCAAATTACTTCAACAAGGAGGAATTAAAGGCTTGGGCCTCTGTAATTATGTCCATATGTAAAATACTAATTAGTCCAGAGACCATCTTATCATGCAATTCAATTCTTCATTCAGAAAAGATGATCCATTGAGTTGAAGTGAAAAATAATGACAGAAAAGGTTTGATCATTTGTTCTAGGGCTTTTACTTAAGATGCAGAAGTCCTACTGCCCGACTTGACCATAAAGGATAGTCATACGGCTGTATTGATAAACAAAGAGCAACCGTATCCCAAATGGTTCAACTGAAACCAAACGCATACTTCATAAATGGTACAAGAAACTGGACGCACAGGCACAACACAGCATGTCCAACTTGTGGAGTGATAATGGTGGGCTACTCATGGCATCAGTGAGACAACATCCGACTTCAACTGGATCAAAATGTGTGATAAACACAATAAACATAATCAGTAAATGGACTCATTTTCAAATAGTGCTTTTCTAGTCTAGTGACTGCTCAAAGCTCTTTACAATGTATCCTCGCATTTACTGAGCATCGAGGATTAAGGCCAGATGCCCTTTTCCTGACGCCCAGTGATGGGACGCCGGACTTGGAGGCACGCTTGTGCGCTACTGCCGCGCTAGCATACTGTATTTTCATTCTGATGAGTTGCGATGGCTACACTGACCATCTAACATAACACATATTTTTGAGGGAATTCGGAATTCAAAGTACACCCAAAAATATTTTTCATTCAATTCAGCCATGTGATGACAAACCCAGTAGAGAAGCAATGGATGGATAGATACAGACATTAACTGAATTAATTCATGCAAATAATGGCCGGGACCGACATGCAAAATGGTCAGAAGGGGCACTAGAAGGACCAACACGAACAATGGCTGAACATAAAAGCACAATGAACACGTCGGTGAGAGGGCCTCATGAGAGGAGATAGGTGCGTATTACCCTGGGATCATAATGCGTATCTAAATCCACAGTGCCTGTTCCTACACACTGTTGGTACAACTTTGCAAGATACTGATGATCAGAAAAAAGCAGGAGACCAATGGACCAGGACCCTACATATTAGTCATCCTAGCTGTGTGCCTTCAAAATCCTTTTTGGATTTGTTTCCAGATTACACATGGGTACGGAGAATGGGCTAGGACAATCCGGTAAAGGGAAAAATATTCCCAACTAATCTATATCGACCCAATAGATGATCTCTACACACAAATCAAGTAAAACATGGTAGAAATGGTGCTTGGACTCCAGCTTAAAATGAAAAGGAGGTGCGGGGAAACGGTCTCCATTGTTAATCCAGTTGAGCCGCTGTTACAGGAGGCTAGCCATAGTCTATCAGAGCCGACCTGTGGAGTGGCAGTATTGGTTTTTATACGTGACCGATTACATGTGACCTGGTGAGAGGTGGAGGATCGAGTGTAGACTGCACTGATAAGGCCCTCCAACCAAACCCCACCACGCATGCAAGAGAAATGCGCTGATCTCGCGTCACGCACCACTACTGTGCATGGCCGTATACACACACTACTGAAAATAGAGATAAAAATGAATTAGAATTGCAGTGTCATCGCTAACGCAGCTCAAAAAATAAGAAATCAGGAATGTCACAGTAATCTCCAGATCCGTGTTCCTCCTGTCATTAATTTGGGATGATCAGTAAAGTTAAGAATCAGATGTCCTGCATAGCAACAAGCAGAATACAGTGTGGAGTAGGTCAGTTTCTCCACAGCTCGGTTAAAGGCCTTGTTGGGGGGGGGCTCTGTTAGTCCAAGGTCCTTTACCTCATTAGTTAAACAGCAGCTGGAAAGCTGACGGGGGAGGTGCAGTGAGGCTCTTGCGTTGTCATCCCCGTTTAGCAAGAAGGGCAACATTAAGTGAATTCAGACAAAGCATTGGTCATAATCCATATTAATATCCAAATTAACAATCCAAACATTCACTCATTTTATTATACAATTTTAAATACCAACATTACCAACACTTTGGTAGACATAATAACTGCTAATAACTTAGAAAAACCGCTTCAAATGAAATCCATAACAGTAAAACTAATCATATGTTTGTAACCGCTAACAGTAAAGATTACGGTGCAATTTGCAGGACAGATGCCAAACCCCTCACAACAAACCAAGCAAAGCCCCCAGAGTTGATTTATGGA
The DNA here is from genome assembly GCA_900302585.1 of Regalecus glesne. NCBI lineage: Eukaryota > Metazoa > Chordata > Actinopteri > Lampriformes > Regalecidae > Regalecus > Regalecus glesne. The sequence goes on from OMLC01098598.1 coordinate 5,266, forward strand.
AACCAACAGTTCTATTGATACTGGACCTGTCTCAAGAACACACACACACACACGTGTGTGTGTGTGTGTGTGTGTGTGTGTGTGTGTGCGTGTGTGTGTATGTGTGATTGAGGTTAGCAGCACTTGCTGACCAGGGTGGTGGGCCTATGTGAAGATATCTGTAGACAGGAACAGGAGTTTCTAGGCCGGCAAGGCAGGAGCTGCATGGGCTTGAGACCGGGAGACACAGGACGGGACGGGGAGAGGATACGGGTGTGAGTAGAGACAGCTGAGGGTGCGGACAGCTGGCGAGAAACTGGAGCGCGGCTGAAAGAGAATTAACCCCTTCCACACCAGATGAAGACACAAGGGACCATGTGTTAGAAGAGCCCAAACCTGTTCCTGACACACTGTGCCATCGAGCCATTCGGCCATCACCACCAGCTGACTTCCGGAGGAAGAGAGATATGCTTCTCGCCATTTTATGGTAAAAGGGCCAACATGGACCACTGAAGGACAAGGTCATCATGTGCCAGTCTTGCGTCTGATGCACGCAAACACTGAACAGACGGTCACGACTGCTCTCAAGACATCCATAGGCCTACACGCCAATCTAACAACAGCGAAGTGCTTTACTTCTGAATAGGATCATTAATGTGGTGGAAAATGTGCTGGCTAAAGCAGGTTGCTGTATTCACTGTGCTTCCATTTATCTGGTAGCCCAACAGGAACCTCAGTTGACTCAAGCTATTCTTATCCCTTGGAACTAGACATCAGCCCGCCAATGACCCACTGTTCATTTGGCCATCTCCACATTCAAATGGCCCCTCCATGAGTTCAGAGTCAAGGTGAAGCATAGTCAACAGAGCTCTCTTGGGGGTGTAATGCATTCTTTCAGACTTGAAGTGAGGAGACTCACTGACATGGCCAAAGCCCCAAAACAATGTCATTTCTTCACAAGTCACATCAGTTCCCCCTTTCCTCTGATAGACATGCAAGTGAAGAATGGGTCAGACCTGGCCACGCTAGATTCACCACTCCTCACTCAGCTAAACGATGACCTACTCCACACGAGACTTGCCTTTTGGTTGGAATGGTATTCGGAATTATTCTTTAATAAACCTAATCTTCCTTTCAATCATGAGAGGTGTTATCCTTAACAAAGACTTAATAAAAGGGCTCACTATCTGTGATGAAAACTTTATAATTGTCAGAGTTGTATTTTGTGCTAGTTTCTTATTTTTTTTAAATGACACAACTTATATCAGTCTCCGCACTGACCTGATGTATTTTACAAATTACAAACAAATTACTCAAGTCCTCATTTCTAATAGGCACAGTGACATTCAGAAATGGGAATTGGCCATTGAAATTACACCCTTGGTTACTACACATGTGACCATGACTGTTCATTTGAATGTTGATGAGCCCAATGAACATCCCCCATCCTAATCTGATACCAGAGCTGTCTGGCTTATTTATCATTTACTTCATCATCACCTTTCCCTCACATTCTTCGATTCAATGTCGTCTTACAACCACATCATAAAAAATGTGTCACCATCCCCAATGCTACCTTTTAGATATTTTAAAGCTATTAAAGGACATGGCAAAAATCTGATAATTAAGGCTCATCCACCTATCCATCCATCCACCTGCCACCTACAGAAGTTCTCTGATGACTCTGCTATCGTCGGCCTCATCACAGATGGGGATGACAGGGAGTACAGAGATATAATTCAAGACTTTGTGGACTGGTGCCAGCAGAACCACCTCCAGATCAATGTGGGTAAAACCAAAGAAATGGTGGTGGAATTTTGCAGGTAAACACACTCCTCTCTGACACCAGTGAAAATCCAGGGGATGGACATTGACATGGTGGGGGTGTTCCCCTCAACAATAAACTGGACTGATCACTCCACAGCACTATATAAGAAGGGCCAGAGCAGACTGTATCTGGTGAGGAGACTGAGGTCTTCTGGAGGTCAGAGGTCACTCCTCAAGACATTCTAAAACACGGTGGTGGCACCAGCCATCTTCTATGGAGTGGTCTGCTGGGGCAGCAGCATCTCAGCTGGGGATAGGAAGAGACTTGATAAACTGGTCTAGACAGCTAGCTCTGTCCTGAGATGCCCCCCTCAACACTGTGGAGGTAGTGGGACAAGGGAGGATGATGACTAAGGTGTCATCCATGATGGACAATGGTTCTCACCCCATGCAGGACTACATTACTAGACTAGAGAGCTCCTTCAGTGACAGGTTACTCCATCCAAGGTGTTTGAAGGAGCGTTTCCACAGGTCTTTCCTTCCCTCAGCTGTCAGACTATATAATCAGCACTGCTCCCCCAGTAGAACAAATCCAATACATGAACATCAACAACTACAATATACTGGATAATTAACAACGAGTGTTTTTCCCCTGTTCATACTGTATATAGTGTTCATATGTGCCCCCTTGTTTAAATTGATATTACAGATTATGCTCTAGATTTGATGTCTCTCTTACTGTGCTTTCCACCTTACTGAAGTAACACCATAATTTCCCCCTGTGGGACTAATAAAGGAATATCTTATCTTATCTATCCATCAGGCACAAGGCAGGGGTACACTCTAGTCAGGTTGCCATTCCATCTCAGTGCTTGAGGAGCTAGGGGATCAGTATTTTGCTCAAGGACAATTTGACACACTTTCTGCAGGGGCCAGGGAGTGAACCACCAATCTGCCCTACCTCCTGATCTATGCCAAAACCATTAAGGTTCATATTAGCTTGAAAAAGCGTGCACAGATTAGATAACAAATCAAAAGGTTTACAAACAGACTATTGCAGATTTTGGCTGCCATTATTATTATTATTATTGTTATTATCTCACACCCATCTTCTTTTCCTTTCCATTGTCCAATTGTGCAAAATCCCTACCACTCTTAATTTCTTAAGGAAACAAAAGTGAGGCTCAAAGAAAACAGCAACACTGTGAAACTCACCACTTAGTATAATGAGGTAAGCAGAAGTTTACAATGTCTGAATTTATTGTCCAGAGGACTGTGAAGTTTGTAATAAGTAATGGATCTCCTGGACTCATGCATCAGTCTGCTAACCCAGGAGAAGTGCTCTGTATGACATCCCTTTTTAATCCATTTTACAATAGCGGCATATCCTGATATCCAAGCTATGGAGAGGTATCAGAGTCATCTGTGCCGCCCCATTTGATTTCACTGAAAGCATACCGAGAAGTCATTAAAAAAATTATGAGGGGAGAATGACTCAAAAGATTAAGGACACAAAAACCTAATTCAAATCCCAAACATTATATGAAAGATAACAAAGTGACTCAATTGAAGGGGCACCAAAGAGTCACTTTTCACCAAAGATAAAAATCAATCCAAATTGAAGGTGACAAATGACGAAGTTAGTTCAATGTCGGTTTGAGCGCCCACTGGCGTGTGGCCTATTGGTGGCCGTCCTTCTCCTAATCTCCCATTTGCTGGCTCCCATCTCCCGGTCTGTCACCCTGCCAGCAACATGGAATTCACGGCTCCGTTTGGGACTGCTAAAAAAGGCAAGGCAGCCCAAGTGGAGGAGGTGCAGCCAATAGTGGCTGACCTGTCCAGTTGCTTGCTGTAAAATAAGGGGGGTGGGGGTGGGGGTTGACATAACGTTGTCTCCATCCCCCTCTAGCAAAGCCACATAATGCCCCCCCCTGCCAACTGCCACCCGTTCCTCACTAAACAGGTCAATTGCTCTCTCTTGCCTTGGGTCGGTCTCCATCTCTCTTGCTCATTATTGAGGAGAAACCTTGTGATAAGAGTGCCGATGCGAGTAAATTCCCTTGTTTTTATAAAGTGCTTTTCTAGTCTAGTGACCACCCAGTGCACTTTACATTGTATCCTTCACATTTACTGAGCATGGGGGATTAAGGCTGGATACGCTTTCCTGATGGCCCATGACGAAATCAAACCTGCTACACCCTACTTGGAGGCACACCTTCTACCAGCTGAGCCACCGTGGCCCCAAATCTACTTTCCATTATCCAAGTCATTCTCACATGACACCTGGCACCTCAGGCTGCTGCCCTTCCATCATCCCATGGTGCCAAGGCCCACCATGCTTTCAGATAGAAGAGGTGTGCGTAACACACACACACACACACGCACACACACACACACACTAGACTGCAATCTGCCTCACGTCCCTGGTGAGTGAAGACAATTTGAAAATACATTCACATGTTGAATAAAGAAGTCACCAAATCTGTCAAAGCAAGTCTAGTTGGCTGCGAGACACAGGGAAAAACAACACCTTGGTTGATAGTCAGCACTGTGGCCTCACTATGGGAAAGCTCTAGTCAGCGGACTCCTCCGTTGCGACAGAAGAAATGCGATCTGCACTAACGAGCAGAGGGAACAAATAAACCTCACCGTAATTACTACTGCACCGGCCCCGGTAGCCAGACTATCAGCGATACACTGAGAGAGTTGGGGGAGGAAAAGGGAGAGTCACCGAGAATCCACTGCTAAGCTTTCTCTAATGCAAACACAGTCACAGGATTGCCATAGCCTTCCAAGAAGTAATTTTAGCACGAGGACACGGCTAACCATCATCCCTGAGTAAACATTTCAACTGAAACATCATTAAATAGAGCGACGGACACAAGAGATTAACAAAAAACACGAAGAAAGGACAAAATGAAAACAAAACCTTGAATGAGACCAAACACTAAGGGAAGGCAAGGAGGTCACAGAGTGAGATCAGTCAAGAGAGGGTAAGTTGGTGAGACAAGAGATGTATGGACAAGATCCTTTGAGCAACAGATGGCCCTCCCTCCCCCTCAATCGCATGATTTCACAAGAAAAGCTCGACTGCATATAATCCAAAATCCCGTTTGCTTCACCAAGCGCACCTAGCTAGGCCTCTTCTCTGAAGTTCTGCCCCCCCCCCAACAAGCAAAGATGTGAAATGTTTAGACTAGCTCAGACTGTATGTGTGACATACTGCTCCGTTGATGAATAGTGTCCAGACACTGGTGGGGTGCATATGGCAACAGCCGCCAAGAGCAAATCCACTGCAGAGGAAAGATCCCCAGAAATCGTGGCAGCCACAGCCACCTGCCATGTCCTAAACATAACAGTGCTGATCCCGACATGGATCACACAGTGACAATTTGTAGTGTTTCCTTCTGTGTGCAGCGACTCTGGGGGAGCCATGCTCCCACAGTCTGCACCAGGGCAGAGGTCAACGCGTCACCACAATACCCCCACCCACCCAAAAAAAGACATCATATGAAAAGGCTCCATCCAAAACAAAGTACAAGTAAAATAATACCAGTAAGACAGCCCTGCCTAATATACAACACCCCCCAGAGTCACACATCAACTCTGATGTACATCCATACCTCCCTCCATATCGCTAAATGAGAAGGAAAAAAAAGCAATCACAGGACTCAAAAGACAGCTGCAGCTTATAAGGAATGTGAGGGGCCTCAGCCAAGAGAACAGGCAGGGAAACCATACCATATATGGCCATGGAGGCAGAATCTAATTTTTATCAATGAGTGGAGTGGGCATGAGGGGGGCTTAGCATGCAAAGTTTGATCCCCATCCTTGACGGTGTATGGTATGTGTTAGTTACTGCATGTGAAAACATGGCATTGGCAAAAAGGCCTATGGGTGTGTGCGTTTTCCAAGTGGTGTGTTTAAGTCATGTAAACAGTGGAGGGATTCTAGGCTTCTAGTGTGTGATTACATGAAGGTGCTCCATGTGCATAGATGAGCTATGCTTGGAGATGGATTCATAGATTGCCCCTGAAGTTTTACAGGGCATGATAAAAAAATATGGTAATGTTGAGGAACGGTTGCATTCGGTTGTGCATTGTTAAGGTAAAATATAGGGGAAACCCTGGGCCCAGTTAAGTGGCCCCTACAGGGCTGACAAGCAACAACACAAACCTTATCTAATGTAAATGTTTCAGATTATACCTTGAGGTGATTCTTAGTATGCAATTTTTGTCATTAAGATTTTTTTCAGCTTAAAGTACTGGGTAAGCTTGACTTCCTAAATATGTAGGATCGCAAACTTAATTTAGGGTGAATGTACCCTGGCTAAAATATAATCTACTGTTACAAAAGAAAATAGCAAAGCATTGCACAGAACAACCAGTTTCACATTCAACTAAATTCAAAAGTGAAGGACCGACTAAACCAGCTGTGGTGGTTGGACCTGAAACATTTAATTTGTCAACAGTGGGGCTATCCCGGAAAGGTTAACAGTAACGTCCTACATACGGCAGACTGCATGTTTCTCATCCCAATATAAGTCAGAACTGCTTTGATTTATATTTTTCTAAGTGTATTACAAGTCTTTCCCAGGTCAAAGGTCTGTTGAGCTAGATGAAGATGATTTGCAGCTTTTCCTGGTGACCTCCTGGTTATCCGTCTCCCTCTCTTATCATACACTCTTCTGACGAAATACCGGGTCTTTTGGCTCAATCCAAAAATGACTTACTGCACGATCAAACCAAAACCATAGACCTCAACAACAGGCAAACTGAGTTTATAATAGCAAAAAGCTTAGTTTCCACAGCTGGATGTAGATTTGATTCATTCACTCTTCCTAACCTGCTTGGCTGGCCTATTTTGGAGAGATTTGTATCCATAACTAGGCTTAACTTTTCTCCCCAGCCCCTGCCAGCTATTAATATTTTCCATAGACCAAACCGCCAATAGCTGACAAAAAGTCTAAATCAGAAAACACTGCCAATAACACCTCAATATTGAGACGAGGGAAGTGGAGATTGTTAAGCAAAGTATCAAACGTCAACTAACAAAACACATAATGGGTTCAGAAGCTAACTAATCTTAATGACTCTTTATAAATAAAACAGTAGGCCCATTCCCAATCTTCATTAAAACCTTAGAATAGGATTGTCAAGCTTTTAGTCTTCTGATCAAATATCGGGTATGTTGGGGGGTCGCCAGTGGCGTAGGGAGTTAAGACACCTATGTTCAGTGCATCTCTCCGTCATGCAGTTGGGTGTTTGAATCCCAGCTGCGAGGTTTCCAACCACGGGCGGAGGTCCATAGTTAGTGGGGCATAATTGGTTAAGCCTCACATGGGTATAGGGGTTAGGTTGGATAAAGTATTCTAGGTTCTCTAGTGTCCCCCTCTGGGTCATCCGAGTGATCATGGTAAAGTGAAGGGAAAGTACTCTGCTTCATTCTCCTCTGACAGCCAAGCACTGTGCTTTCCCCGCGAGACTACAATGTGCAAAATAGTGAGGGCTAGCGGTCATGTGACTTGGAGGACTCACATGCTATGACTTCCTCCTTCCTGTTGATGTTCTAGAGGGGATCAGAGACTGACCAGGCAGGCAACTCAGGGAATTCGGGTGGGAAAAAGGGGGATACTTTAAAAAAAATCTCTGGTATGTTGGCTTGCTAGCATTGGCCACAGGACTTCAGAGACTCACCTTGGTTTCTCCCAGGCTCTCAGACTCCGACACTTGGTAGGTGAGGTCCGTCTCTTCAAATCCTGTGGCGCTCATGCGTTGGTCCGTGGAAGGATCGGACCTTGGTGGCGAATCTGGGGAGTTCAGGCATGTCTGGATCAGGGCTTTACCAGTCTCACTGGTGATCATGGGCTGGAGCTTGCGGGTAGCAAAGGTGTAGACATGACCCGTTTCACTGGCCACCAGCAGTAGTACCTGGGTCCCCGTCAGTGTGGATAGCTCATAGGCCTAACACAGAGAGAGTAAACAGAAAATTTAGCACAAGGCATTTGATGGAGAGGATTAGCCCAAGTATCCAACGCCACGTTCCCAATAACAGATAGGGTTCTATTCTTATGTCCATGACTCAAACGTCCAGAAATGATGTGGTTCACCAAAGCTGTATACATTCCCATACATCAACTACAGTTGACTTGAAATGTGAGGAGACATGATAGATCCTATTAATGAACTCACGTAAAACAATACAAAAATACAGCAGAGAAGCCCAGAAAATATCACATTCTAAAAATATTCAAGTAGTTAACCGTGACGTATAGCACAAATGCAGCTAAAACAACATGAGATAAGGTTCCCAAAATAGAGAGTGTGATCTAGAGAGAGACTGATTGCAACAGAGGTCGAGCTGGATAGAAAGGGGGAGTGGTAGTAACAAAGTCGCTGCCTTGGTCGAAGACATGAGGAATCACTCCTAACGGGCAATGAAACATGAGACCACTAGCACACTCTCCTCTCCTGCCTTGTCATTCATTATACAGCAGTCTTGTACACATGCAAACACATACGTACACGCCAATGAACATGGGGGAAACCAAGAGGAGAGAGAGCGGAGTGCAACTTGACAGCACACACACGCTGCACTTGGGAGTGACCGCCTCAGAAAGCCTTTGGATCCAAAGGTTTTGTCTTGCGAGGGTACAGCAGAGTGCCGTCGACATCACCCCGATGACTAAAATACAACACGAGTGAGCTGATAAATGATTCCAATGTTGCCATAGAGACCTTTTTGTGACGGTATTAATCCGAAGCTTCCAAGCTAATTTAATTGCACTCTGTCAAGCTTTTCAGCTGAGACAACTCACTCATTATAGGTCACTTCAATGTGATCGGATGCTGCAAACTGGCAAAGTGATTATGCTAAATAATACGGTTTGGTGTCCGGTCTGTACTACGCTCCCTTTCAGCAGGTCGTCTGGTCAATGGAAGATTGGTGGTTCAATCTTCCCTCAGAAAGCATGTTGAAGTGTCCTTGAGCAAAACACCAAACCCCTGACTACTCCCTGGGGTGCTTCAGCTATCCACTGCTACTATACAATAGAGAGGTCTTTTTTACACCTCACGATTACACGGACATACATGGAGCTTGGGGGATTAAGGCTAGATGTCCTTCCTGACACCTTGTAGTGGGTTTGAACCCGTTGCCCTTGGCTCCTCAGTTCCCGAGGAATACGCTATACCACTGTGATACAGCCGCCCCACTGCTCCTGTACAACAGGATGGATTAAATGCAGAGGACACGTTTCATCGTAAGAATAAAATGACCAAATAAAGTGGCTTTCCTTTCTGCACCGTGCCGAGGTGTGTGTGCGTTTTACATTAAATTATGGAAGAGGGGATCTCTTGGCTGGCCATGCAACTCACCATTATGGAGCAGGGAATTAAATCAGCTGCCCCTTATGAATCTCCTCCCTTAAATCCTTCGAGTCATCTGGTAGTCAGAAAGAGGTACCTGATCCCAGACCTGGATGTTTGGCTGACCTCCAACATGGCTAAGAACAAGATTTTGAATAGATGGGAATGCTTGCAAACCCAGCACCATATGATAATGAGTTTTCTCAGTTTACTGGTATCCTCATGAACATCAGGAAAGTCATAATAAGCCTAAATGTCTTTAGGTTGACCACGGCTAGGATAAGATCGTCTGCTAAGCAAACCATGCGTCTACCAAGCACTTATCAAGGGTGGCGTAGCTCAGAGTGGTTGTCTAGCAATAGGAGGATTGGTGGTTTGATGCCCAGTTCTTTCAGAAACCATGCTGAAGTGTCCTTGAGCAAGACACTGAACCCCTAAATGCTTGGGACAAAAGCATAAAAATGACTGGTGGCTGAATCTGGCATTTTTATATTCTAAATGTTCATTAACATGTACCGTCCCTATAAAGGAGATTATTATTATTATTATCACCATGTGGGTAAGATTATCAGCACTCGAGATTCTATGGGTTTATAGGGTATATCATGTACCCTGACATGCATAGCTGTGTACTTCCAAGCTATAAACCGTTCTGAGAAGCACTACACCAATATTGTCTCTGACATAGGTGATGAAAGATTTTTATGAGGCCTTCAAACAGGTGGAATGCCATTCAATGCCAGAGTGAGCAGCAGGCTTGTGAGCACAAGATCACAACAAAAACTGATTTCAAGTAATTTGCTGAGCTTCAAATTGCTCAAGGTGTCCTAGGTTTGAAGGTTTGTAACTATAGTAATCACAGCGATGATTTAAAGGTAGCAATCTCGGTTAACTAGCTTACTAACTTCGCTAGTGTCCTTGAACAAGACACGGAACATCTAACAGCTCCCTTGGTGCTGCAGAGGACAGGTTTCATGGAAAAAATTACAATGAACAAATAAAGTGGCTCTCCCTTCCTAATTTTCACTGATAATTAATGGCCAAAAAAAGAGGATGCTGAGGAAAGTAATCCGTCCTGACTCTCAACATATCAGCGGAAGAGAACACATGGGTATTCCTTAAGTTTTGAGCTAAAAGTCTGAGCACGCGCACGTGCGTGCCTGCGTTTGTGTGCGCTGCATGAGATGAGAGATGGTATCCCAGATGGGCTTTGAACGCCAAATGGGCCCAAGATGTTTCTCTCTTCACTAGAATAAAATACGTACTTATATTCAGATGAGGGTATGAGGCCAATCTATTCTGCACCTTCCCACTCCACCCACCAGTCAGGTGGGTGACATAATGCAGACAATATTTTCAAACTCTCCATCCCCCACTTTGTCAAATACCGTCCATGTTGCCAAGTGCCCACATAAAGACACTTCGGTTTCCACGACAACGATCGAAGATGCAAAAAACTGCAGAGATCTCAGAACAGGATGCTTAAAGAGAAATAAAAAAGGGAGAAGATTATTCTGACATATCAATAAAGAATAGCATTAAGTGCTGCATTAAACCATGCTAAAAAGGACAATCTATGTCTACAGCAGCATGAATAAGTTGATGTGCTTTTGTGCAAGAGCTGACAGAAGCCTCTTGTTGTCAAGGACAAAACATCTGACAAGGCCCAATGATAATTTCTGCACAATAATACCATAGTTTCAAAATAGCTGTGATGACTGGGAAGTTATCCATTTGAAACAGGCTGCTGCTTGAATGGTGGCATTGGTGTGAATGATGGTGGTGGCGGCGGCGGCAACGGCGTTGCTATGAGGTATAATCAGTAGTCCTTCCACTTTTATCATCATCAGATTCTCCTAATGTGTCCGTTCCAGCCCTGAACCCATTTGCCAGTGAATAAAAATAAAGCTGCATCCAGACACATATGATAATGTGAAACACCACGATGCATGCACAGTCATTTCCCTGCTCCTCTGTTCAAGTACCCTTTGACTGTCCTCGGATCCATGTCCCTGGGGTTAAGTCAGCTGTTGGCACCAACAGGCTGGGCTGCTACTCTCAACCACAGGGCTGCCGCCTGCAAGCAAACCATCATTTGGAGTGGGAGGGAGAATAGTATGTGTACTATGGACTAATGATGACAGTCTACGTGTCTAAATGGTCCCTATATCCGTGATTACTGAGGGAATGCATTGGTTCTCAACCTCGGCCCTCCGGGACCACCTGCACTGTTGATGTTCCTGTTCAACCAGGCTGTTAATTAGATTCACCTGTTGTGACCAGGTATTAATCGAACCGGTTGAGAGTTCTGGTGGGACAGAACACCAGCAGACAAGTTGATCTTTGAGGACCAGGGGTTGAGAACAACTCGTGTATGTACTTACAGGGGCGTGTTACTGTATGCGAATTTCAACAATCAAGACCGAAGGGTTTCAAAACGTTTCGACACTTCCTGTTTCAACCTTCGTATCCCTCGTGTATCTGTGCGAGTTGACCAGCACGTCAATACGTCTGCATCACCATCAGTGTGTGTGTGTGTGTTTGTGTGTGTGTTTGTGTGCGTGTGTGTGTGAGAGAGAGAGGGTGTATTCGTGGGCAGAAATAAAATTCATTTGCTCAAGTCTATTTAAAGCCCATTGCCAGTCATGAGTGTTTGGACTCCCACATATTTTGGTAACGTTCGATGTGAATCACAAAGTCCTATTGACATCGCCGAAAAGCAAATACACAAACCAAACAACGCAGGTCAGAATATACATATCTAGATAGTCCGCTAGGATTGCCACCATGACAAACATACGACACCACATGTACACAGGTCTGTCCTCAAAAAGGCATTTCTGCTGACAGCCTGAAGGAATGAATGACATTTTGCTGCAGCGTACACACAAGCAAGATCCACAAGTGATGCAAGAGGTTAACTCACCTTCTTCATTATGCCAGTCTTCCGCTTGCTGAAAGTTGTGTACCGCCTCAACTTGTTGTCAATAAATTCCATCTTTATCTTTACGCGCCCACGTGTCTTCTTCCCCGGCTTTGCCCCCACGACACCCCCGGGGACCATGCCGTAACCGCCGGGGGTAACTCCCACCTCTTGCCCCGTCACCGCAGACTCCATCTCCACTCTCTCTCGTTTAACCCCTCGCCTGCTGTCCCCAAGAGTCGGGTCATCCTCGTCGCCCGAGTCCGAGTCATTGTCCGACCCGCTGCACATAGCAGCACCGTCCCTGTCGAACCTGCCTTGGATGCCAACCCCGGCGATTAGCCCCGCCATGGTTCCCTGCCCAGGGGTCTGTAGAGTTGTCAGCCCCGTCCCATTGCCCGGTCTCCCGACCCTCGGACCGTTCCCACCCAACATCCCAAGACTGTCCCTTTGCCCCACGCGTCCACTGGCCCCCTCACTGACCCCAGCTAAGACTTGCCCCGCTCGAACCAAAATGGGACGGATCCCGCTTACAGAAACCCCCGAACCGTGTCCTGTGTTACCCCTGACCAGTGACGACCCGTTTCCAGACTGTGTCGATCCAGCCTGGGTCGGTAACATCCTACTTTTACGGGACCGCGTTACTGGAGACCCAGCAAAAAAAGAGAAAGCTGGAACTCGCGTGGCTTGTCAGAGAAGAATAGACGACAAAGCGCACATATATTGTCTAAGATACAAAAATGTAAACAGACCGAGACTGTTGATTTCGGAGCGTCTCGGAAACTGCCAAAGTAAACTTTCAGAGTTGATGCGGCCCCGGAGACCCTTCACCAGGGTGATCAACTTGGCTCAATCTCCTCCTCTAACACCAAAACTCCGTGCGCTCTCTCAAAAAGGAAAACGCGGAGCGCACCTTTCATATTACTCCGCCGTGGCATACAATCCTCACTATAAAGTGCAGAAACAGTGAAACATGCTGGATTAGGACGGTCTCCGTTCATGTTTATTCTTGGTTGTGTTGTTTTCGTTTTTATTTTCTGGGGACGGTGACATAATTTTTGTCGTCATCGTAAAACACACATATAATCGCCGTAGGTCGAGGCGGCGTTGCAGGATGCGGAGTGACACTACAATGGTGGAACTACTTTCCTCCTTATAAAGAGATACAACGTTTCCTTATATGGCGTTGTCTCTCCTTATTTGGTGAGTCACAGCGTCGCCTTGGAATTGGCTGATGGTGATCTGAGTAGCGTTGTCATTGGCCAATGAGCTAATGAGCAGCCCAGCTCATTAGAATAAATACCAAAACTGTCGCTCCGCCCGCGACGTCACAGTAAACAGGGGACGAGATACCAAAATAACAAAGCATGAGACATCTGAGACCATCCGTCATCCTCAAACTATATATCAAAAGTTTTAATGTCTTATATCGACATCATACAGTTATACATAGTATTTTCACTTGAGAAATACGCCTCATGCCTTTAATTACTTAAATAAGCTGGTGGAAGTTAGTGTTGTATGTTTTTCTTAAACTAGCCTCGGTCAGCAACAAGTTGAGTTCACATTGCGCCATTCAAGGGACCCAATGGCGCTTTAAACATGGTGCGTCAGACAGAGATAGATCAAGAATAGAAAATGAAAAATAGCAAAATCGCCAGATATGATAGAAATGACTACAGACCATAAACCTTTGTGAACATGTGAATCTTTAGGAGTTCTTTTTAAGTGTCCAGAGAAGCAGAGTTGTGGTACTTTGGTGGAATAGAGTCCCAAAGGGTGGGGGGTACCACGCTGAATGTTCTGTCCCCAAAAGTCCACAGACAGGGGTTGGGGGACGGAGAGCAGGCCCCTGTTTGCGGACCACATATTTCGAGATGAGACATGGATAGAGGAGGTCTGATATGTTGTGGGGAGCAATGGCATAGAGGGGATTTGTTGTTGAGGAGGGGTTTGTAGGATATATGGGACTTGACCAGGGAGCCAAGTGAAGGTGGAGATGGGTGGGGGTGATGTGCTTGCCAGGGCTTAGGTGTGGGTGAGAACCCTTGCAGCTAGTGATGCACAAGTTCATGTAAACTTACTAGAGAATAATATGGAATAATATGGGAGTCAGGCCTCGCAGGTTCGTATCCCACCACGTAGCTCGATAAATGTGGGGCATTCATTGTAAATTGCTTTGAGTGGTCATTAGACTACAAAGCACTATATAAGAACAAGTCCATTTACATTTACTGTGCTTTACTTGTCCATTTCCCCCTCTTTCAAACACACACACACACACACACACACACACACACCATGTGTTTTTGAGACTTCAGCTATGAGGTTATTTTCCCGAAGTGGTATCTGTAACTTTCATTTAAACTGTCAAACTTTTTTTTTTGTCACGAAGTAGAAGCCTGCTTGTGTGTTTGAGTACCAGGCTTTTTCCTGAAACCACCAACTATGTGGGACATTTTATGGGTACCCATGAGGAAAAGGGTCTATTTTAGGGTTAGGACTTGTTTTAAGGTTAGACATGTATTTATTTATAATGGCTAAGGGTAGGGTTAAGGGGTGGGAATTAATGTTGTCAATGAGGGGTCCCCTTAAGTATAGTGTGTGTGTGTGTGTGTGTGTGTGTGTGTGTGTGTGTGTGTGTGTGTGTGTGCATGTGTGATACAAGCTTGCTCGCTGCTCGCCTGTTTTCTAACCTCTTGCATAGCCTTGTAGTGAACAAAGAAACAGCCCAGTGTATAAGCCTCTCCTTCACCAAGAATTCTTCTAGGCCTCCTCATGGCATCTTGGTATCTTGAGGCCTCGGGCTATCTTGGTAGGGGATCTCAGAGTTGCAGTGGTCCCTAGGGGCTGTTCATGGCCAAGCATTCCCCTGCTGCCTTGTGGGGAGTCTATTGAGAGAAAGGACAGGGGAGCACACCTTGAGAGAAAAGCAGCAGGTTTGATGGCACACTTGACCACGGCGTTACATCATTGACGAGGCAGGATATCATGGGACTCGATGAACCATGAGACTCGATGTGTGATATGAAATTACAAACTAAAAGAGGAGTAATGAGTGAGGCTCATTTTGGATGTCATGATTAGTCCCCACTTTGCGGGGTGGTGGTGGAAAGGGAATTAGATGGACTCTGGGGGATTAAGGCCAATGCCCTCCCTGACACCTTGTAATGGGTTCAAACCTCCATCCTCTGGGTCGTCAGCTCCCGAAGTGAGCGCTGAGCTACCACAAACAAAATGAGTGATAGAAACATGTGAATTTAGAAAAAACTCAAATAGTACTACAAAGTTTACATGCTTGAGATGGTTTAACGGATCATTTAAATACAGCAATATTTTTCTAAAATGACAGAGACACATTTTCCTACATTTAAGTCGAGCTAGCCACATGTAAAGGGGGACTGCCTGTTATTCTGATGGCCCATTATTCCAAGATCACACAAAAGGCAG
>OMLC01098603.1:0-11785 GCA_900302585.1 Regalecus glesne
ATGAGCTCCTTTATAGTGGGCGCCAGATCTCAGCTCCAACTCATCACTGAGCACAGGGCTGGGGGACGCGCCCTGCATTTTTATCAGCTCTGAGCCTCCACTTCGCTATTAACCCCTTTCACACAAACCCCCACACGAGTCCCTCCTCTTCATGGCCCTTCACTCTATTTCTCTCCCCGTGTTTACGCTCCTGCTCTCTACCTCTCCCTCATCTCTCCACCTGATTTTCTTTACTTCGTAGGTCTTTCTCCTCTCCTTGTGGATTCACCTATTTTTTCCACCATCTCCTATTTAGAAAAACAACATTCTGGATGACCCTTTTTGAAGGGACTGCCATCGCCACAGTGTTACTGGTGATACATTTATTTGACCTTTTCTTTTCAATCTGGTTATTATGGAAAACCCTCCAGCATGCATATTCTTATAACATATTCTGGGACACTTCTGCTGCTTTTCAGCAACAGATCCTGGTGTTTATTTCTATTTCAGGAAGTGCTGCCATGGTGCACATTCTCATTCTGTAGGTACAGCTGGAACAATGCTTTTACCCATACATCGTATCTCCCTTTTGCTTGACAGCCCTTCACGCTCCTTCTTCTTCATGCACCACTTCTCCCCATTTCAAAACCTCTGGTGTCTTTCCCACCTGTCTCTCCCCTGTCTATAATCACCTTATCCAGGTGTCGGTTTTCCCTTCTCAACACTGATATTCTGCTGTTAATGTCAGCCCGTCGTTTGTACGTTCTCTCCCATTTTACTTTGTGCTTTTCCAGCCCCTTATTCTGTTCTCTTGTACCTCCCATCACTGTCTACAGCGGCAGAGCCCAGGAGGGAGAACAGGTCATCTAATAATCGGAAGGTTCCTGGTTCGATCCCCAGCTCCTTCATAAAGAATGTTGAAGTGTCCTTGAGCGAGATGCTGAAACTCTATCAACCCCCGGCCCTGCAGCTGTCCACTGGCCCTATTCAATGAGGTCTGTTTCCCATGTCAGGATTAGTGCCCATGTTGGGGGATGGACACAGACTTGGATGGAGTTCGGGGTGTCGAGGGCAGACACCTTTCCTGATGCCCTGCAGTGGGATGGGTTAATTGCAGAGGCTGATGCAGAGGCTTCTGATTAGAAAGCCACCCAGTGTGTATATCCATCCCCCTGCCTCCAGCGTCCTTCTCTCCCAGTTAACATGTTTGCCTGCTCTGGGAGAAACATGCACAAACCCATCCTCCTGGCAGATGAGTAAATCCTTTGCTTCATTTCATGAGTTCTTGCTGTGCTGAGACATCGACAGTTATGGACGTGTATCCTTCACCTTATGTGTGAGCTTGCCTGAAGATTAATTTGACTGAAAAGTTCCACAATTAAACTTTGTGCTCCAGCTTGATGCACGGTTTGACTCTGCAGTCATATGAAGTAAACTGGTGGATTGTCTTGGTGTCGGTGAGTTAATGAATTATAAACTGCAGCAGATGCTGCAGACGGGCAAAGCGAACAGTTTGAGCTCAGACGTGTTCCTCTGCAAAAGTTACAGCTGTGTCATGTAAACGCTGCACCTGCAGAGTTCTGTCGGAACAAGGTGGGCAGTCAGGGGGCATGATGGCTGAAGTGCTTTAACAAAACCAATGGCAATCATTCTGCCTGTCTGCAGACTGCTTTAAGGCTAAACTGTTGTGTAAAGCGAAAGGCAACAAAACTCCTAAAATGACTTTCCACCTCACTCTCACTGACAAATGTACTGCACATGCTCACACACACAGCCCCTGGAAACAGAAGAGGATATGGAGCTCCAGGATTCCTGGTTTTGTGAATGGCACGAATAATCGGTTGTTGGTTGTGTTTGTCCCCTTCCATCCATCCATCCATCCATCCATCCATCCATCCATCCATCCATCCATCCTTCCATCCATCCATCCATCCATCCATCCATTGTCAACTGCTTATCCAAAGTTAGGTCACGGGGGGAACTGCAGCCTATTTCAGTTCTCATTGGGTGAACGGTGGGGACACACCCCAGTCCATCACAGGGCAAGGCAGTTAGGAGAACAGTGTCTTGCCCATGGACACCTCGACACGCTTCTCTGCTGGTGCAGGGCTCAAACCTGCAACCTTCTGTTGACTGTTGACTGCTCTACCCACTGAGCCATGCCGCCCCTGTGTTCGACCCCTGCCAATTTCTATGTGGTAGCCTATAGGAGCTTAGGATAGGCGAGGGCAATCCTTCCATTAGCCACCAGCGGTGCTGAGAATCATGTCTGTTGCCTCCAGGGACATTTTGTCATCTACAGCGGATCCTGTTTTGTGGCTGTTGCTCCCTTTTTCAGTTAGGGAGACCTGTTTGCTTGTAGATCAATCGACCGTGATTAATCAATTAATTCACATATAGCTAATCCGGGAATAGTGTGGGAATTTAATTTGGGGAAGCAGCCAGGTGACACATTTTTCCAGTGGGACTGTTTTATTCTATATGTGCTGAGCATTGATGTTCCAAACAGGATGTAGGTGTGTCTTTCAATAGAACCCAATGAACAAATCATATGAAAAACCAGTATGTGCTTTTTCATACAGCCAAACTTGACACCGCTGAAGTCATTCTCTTATTAGGCCTCCGGTACACCAGTGATGGGCTCTTCAAGTACTTTTGTTGAATGACTAAAACTGAGTCAAGACCTTTAAAACAATCATCGAAGCAAGCTTCTCAACTCTCATAAGACTAGTTAGCTTTTCAGGTGTTTGAGTTTCTCGTATTTCTGGTAAAGTCCTGAAGTCCTCAATCTGTCTGACTCAATCACTCCACCTGTCCATCCAAACCTTATCCAAAGCCAGGTCATGAAGATAGCAGTTCCAGCAGGGGAACCCAATCTGGCTCAGCTCTCTCTTGGTAACCATGGTTTGGTCAAGTGAGCTCAGTACTGCTCCAGCAGCTCTGATTTTCTGGTCCAACTCATGCTCCATCTTCCCCTCACTGGAGAACCCTGAGAGACTTGAACTCCCTCACTTGGGGTCAGGACTCATTCCCTACTCAGAGTGGACCATCCTCTGGTGTCCTGCTGAGAACCATGGTCTCAGATTTAGAGGTGCTGATCCTCATCCCTGCTGCTCCACACTCAGCTGTGAACTGATCCAGAGACTGTTGGAGGTCACAGACTGATGATGTCATCAGAACCACATCCTCTGTACACAGCAGTGATGTGATCCTCAGTCCACTGAACTCCAACCCCTCTCCTCCACCACTACACCTCCTCATCCTGTCCATGATCATCACAGACAGGACAGGTGACAAGGAGCAGCCCTGGTGGAGGACAACCCCCACCAGGCAGGAGTCTGACTCACTATCAGGAACCTGCAAGTATCTCTTGTTTTGAGGATATAGAGAATCACCCCAAACTCCCATAGCAACTCCCAGAGTACCTCTGGGGGGACTCAGTCCTAAGCCTTCTCCAGATCCACAAAACACATGTAGATGAGACGGACTTTTTCCGAGCTCTATTCTTGGACCCCCCCCCAGGTCAGTGATGACATGAGCTGAAGTCATGGTCCTACCATTGGTCCAAGTCTGAGTCACATCCCCAAACAAACGCATGTCAATCTTGAGAGAGCACATAGATTAACAACAGAAATCTGAACACCTTCTCTACACCCATAGTCCTTTGTGCTGAATGACATAACCCTGTGACCCCTCCTCCTGGCTCACCACAATATGACCTTCTATCTCCTGTGTTCTTACCATGGGTTCAGTTTGCCTTCATGCAGGGATACTTATGCTTGTACGTAGCAGTCATATCTTCAGCAGTCGACTATCTTCAGACTCATGAGACAATGGTTGTTCCTCTTTTTCATCTAACGGAGTGCTGGCAGCTCTAAATAAACTCGTTTTTAACGTTTTCTCAAATCTTTTTAAATAATTTTCTGTACTGATTTGCCACATGTAATGAAGATGAAAAAACATGTTGATGCAGATAAAATTAAGCTCATGTAAGTATTTAATGTCAAAGTTACAGGTTTAATATGAAGGCAATGAAGCTTATCCAAAATGATCTGTTTCCTCTATCTGCTCATTGAAATAGTGTTTATTGCAAGCTCACTTATCTCCATGTGAATGACTCGACTTCCCATTTGGACATGACCTGTCACTGGTCTATGCATTTATATACTCTAACACTGTCGTTTCCCGTAGGCCTCAGTGGAATATGTTGAGTCAGTACCTACATTAAGGGCCAATTGTTCCACACGTGCCATTGGAGACCCGCCACATGTGAGACGTGCTATGCGGTACTTGACACATACACTGAAACGACACACTCGGTGCTTGATACACACTTTGCAATCAATAGTTTAAACATGATTTTTTCATGACAAACTTTTTCAAAGTGGCTCTAGCTTTAGCATCCCAGCCTGATGACCCCGCACCGAGGATACTCACCTAGAGCTCCTCTCCGTGTGGAGCACCATCAGGCCAAACACACATTACACTAATTGCTCAAACATTGGTCTCCACTGATAGAGAACCGTACCAGTCAATGGGAAGAGCTCTCCAACGAAGACCTCTTCCCATTAGCATGCCTCAATTCATTTCTGCCAGCGGCACTGTACAGTTACTCTGCACTCTTCCTCCTCCTGAGCCATGGTTTGGTTGCACATGGTTACCAGTTGTCCTTGTTCTCAGTTGTAACTTGTTGAAGCTGTTGTGGAACCACAACAGTTGGTTACAATGAGCTTCTTTAGATTACACACCACAATCCCAAACCCACATTAGTCCAGACATCTCACCAAGGTCTGATTGGACCGCTCTCTCACCTGTGATGCGTGCTGCCTGAACGAGCTGTGGTCAGTGGAGTTGGCATCACTTTGAGCCTCACACAGGGAAGCTGGCAAGGCTGTGAAGAGGTGATACATCTGTTGTGTATTGGTTTCACAGTGGAAAGACAGATATGATCTAGAAATGCTTTCCCTACTTTTGCTAGCTCACCAAGGGCCCATTTCCATTCAAATCATGGCCGTGGGAGATGTATGATGTTTGGGGAGGGTGGAGCAGGGATAATAGCTTGACTACGTATATATCAAAAAAAAATCTTATATTCATCACAGTCCAGTGTGTGTGTGTGTATATCAACTAAATTGATTTATGGTTAAGCCTCAATCCCTCCCCAATGATGATGAGGTCCATTTGTACGTGTCACAGTTGGACCCCAGGTTATGGACTGAATGTGCTCTCAGTGTTTTCAGATGGGATCTACTTTACAACGCGGATCTAAGAAAGCACAGATATGGAGCAACCCGGGTGCTGTTGTCATTTACGAATGGCAGCCAGATTTAATAGCTGTCAGGCTGTAGGAGGTAAAGTTGCTTTAAGATAAGATAAGACGAGATGAGATAAGAGAAGCTGATATGAGGTACTCCTCTATTAGTCCCACAGGGGGATATTTGGGTGTTACAGCAGCAAAGTGGAAAGCACAGTAAGAGAGGCATCAAATGTAGAACATAATATATAACATCCATTTAAACAAGGGGGAAATAGGAACACTATATACAGTATGAACAGAATAAATACACTCAGGTTTCATTACATGTTATGTGATCCAGTTGTTCATGTATTGAATTCATTCTACTGGGGGAGCAGTGCTGGTTATAGAGTCTGACCGCTGTGGGAAGGAAAGACCTGCAGAAACGCTCCTTCAGACATCTTGGATGGAGTAACCTGTCACTGAAGGAGCTCTCTAGTCTAGTAATGGAGTCCTGCATGGGGTGAGAACCATTGTCCATCATGGATGACAGCTTAGCCATCATCCTCCCTTGTCCCACTACCTCCACAGTGTTGAGGGGACATCCCAGTATAGAGCTAGCTCTGGTTGGTACCACCACCATGTTGTAAAATGTCTTGAGGAGTGACCTCTGACCTCCAGAAGACCTCCGTCTCTTTAGTGGATACAGTCTGCTCTGGACCTGGTTTTTAGTGATTGCAGACTCTTTCAAATTGGAGAAATACAAACGGTCTAACTTCAGTGCTGTAAGAATACATGAGCTTCGTGATAGAACAGTAACCTGTTCCGGGTGTTTCCCCGGCCTTTCGACCAATGAGTGCTGGGATAGGCTCCAGCATGACTCGGCGACCCCACTTTGAATAAGCGGCTGATGTTGGATAGATGGATGGATGGATATGAATGTGGTCAGCTTCAGTAGCTCAGTGTGCTTGCAGGTTCGACCCCGACACAGGGCCTCGTGACGGACATCCAGCCTTGATCCCCCGAGCTCCATCTAAATCCATGTCCACTCCACAACGTGGGGACTAACTGTGACACATAAAAACTGACCTCTCGCAGTGACATTGTGCACCCTAGTTTGGCGATTCTCTGAAATATGGAGCAGATATTGTTGCAGCAGAAATACATTTAAAAATAAGCACATCACAATGGAATAAATTGGCGTGTAGACAGAAGTGAGAAAGTGAGCATTTTGCCAGTGAGGTAGTGGTAATTACAATACAAAGAGGCGACTATTGCTTATAATTCTCAATCTAACTGACTGCACAAACTCTCCCCATTTTCTGTCTGTCTTTTTTTCTCCCTCCCTCTCTCTCTCTGTCTCTCTGCTTCTTATAGATACACACAGACAGATGTGCACACACACTAATATAAACACAAAGCTTCTCCCCCTGTAATAACAGTTTATGGAGCAACATTGTAGAGGCACATAATAGGCATGTTAGAATTTGCTCTAACAACTCTAATTATGCCTCTTATTGATTCAGGCACACTTTTTAATAGGAGCAGCCACACCTCTTGTATTACCAGCTATTAAAGGTGTTCAATGGTGAACATTTGAAGCATCTCCTCCTCTTCATCTTACATGGATGTGTCCCTGACAGCATAATTTGTCATGTGATTTTGAGGCCACTGTAAACATCTCACAACAACAGTCATTTCAGCACTCAAGGGACCTTTGGCCCCTCCCCCTCCCTATAGCAAAGGAGGGAGAAAGACTGAACAATACAGCAAAAGGTAAAGAAAACCTAGTTCATTGTTGACTGTACGCAAGTGGCTCAATCACCATTTTCACTCTCAGATAACCTCATTTTGTTTCTAACTGCAGTCCCAGATTTGAGTTTGGAAGGTTGAAGGAGAGTCGTTTTAGATCTCTGGATCTATTTTATGTCTATTTTCTTATAGTTTAGCAGTAGAGTGTGCTCCTCAGGAAATGACAAGCCAGACATCAGGGGTTCAAACTCACCACGGGGTGTCAGGAAGGGCATCTGGCCTTAATGCCCCAAACTCCATCTAAATCCGTGTCCACCCCCACAACAGAGGGACTCCTCCTGACACGTAAAATAGACCTTATTTTCTCAGTCTCTCTCTTTCTCCCCCTCTCTCTCTCTCTCAGTATCGAAAAGCTATGAGTTATTGCGATTTGCAGATGTAAAAGCATCACCGTTCATGATTCTACAGCTGATTTAGATGAACCACTATATTCATGCAGTATATTATTCATGTTTAGGAGGTGGCATTACTCAGGAGGTCGGGCAATTATTTAGTCAATTCAAGTTCGTTTTAGTTGTATAGCTCATTATCGCAATTTTTAAAAAAAAGGCCTTGGTGGATTTACCACTGACACAACATCCTACCCTTAGAAGCTCAAATCAGAGGGGGAACAACTGCCATGAAAAAAACCCTTTAACTGGGAAAATAGTAAGAAACCTCAAGGCAGGCAAAAGAGGAGGGATTCTCTCTCCCGAGATGGACAGGCGTGCAATGGAAGTTTCGTGTACAGAGTAAAACACAATTTAAAGCACGATGCACTCTGAAGATATCATAATTATAATGGAATCACAAAAGATACATTAATAATAATGATAATCTCATTTCTAGTGACAGTGCTAATTAATGAATGTCTAGATCGTAAATACGCCACTAGGCTTATTCTCATCATATGAAGAATGGGGATGGATGGATGGATGGATGGATGGATGGATGGATGGATGGATGGATGGATGGATGGATGGCTGGATGGATGGATGGATGGATGGATGGATGGATGGATGGATGGATGGATGGATGGATGGATGGATGGATGGATGGATGGCTTAATGGATGATGAACTTTGAAGAGGCTCAAGTGTTTTAGTAGTAGGAAACAACAAATCAAGCATCATAGTCAACACCACCACAGTGGCACCAATGACACGTTTCCTAGGCTCCTCCCAGAAGAGGAAAAGAATACATCATTCAGCAAGAGATAATATGTGGGAGAGCAGTTCGCATTAGTCAGTACCATATGCTCTAAAATATAAAATGTCATCGGCAGAAACAGTACTCGGTAAACTCATTGAGACAGAAACCCATCCACCATCCAGTACAGGTTGTGAATCACATAATGTAAAGTTGACCATTTGTAAGCTAAGGCAAAAAAACATGAGTCTTAAGTTGAGATTTAAAGGACTCATCAGATTTTGATTTTCTGATTGCAGCAGGCAGGTTATTCCACAAGTACGGGGCTAGAAAGGAAAGGGTGCTGCCACCAGCTAACTTTTTTAAACTAGGGGCACACAGAGTCCTGTATTCTGAGAGTGGGGAGTGCAAGATGGAATATACAGTGTAAGATCAGACGGGTATGATGGGACAAATCCATTTAGGATTTTACAAGTTAGTTGAAGCACCTTGATGTCTGACCAGACATTTATAGGGCACCATTGAAAGGAGACAAGGATTGCTGTAATATTGTGAACATTTCTAGCTTACGTTTGGATTCAGCCTGCAGAATTTTGAACCATTGAAAGAGTTTTAGTGTTTGCTTGTGGCCGACCTGAAAAGAGAAGATTACAGTGATCAAGTCTGGATGTAAGAAATGCACGTGTTAGAGTCTCTGCATCAGCCACAGACTGACAGGATCAAATCTGAGCAATGTTACATAAGTGAAAAAAGGCAGTCTTGAGGATTTCTTTGATGTGCTTATCAGATGACAGGATGGGATCAAACCTAACGGAGATTTTCTGTTGCCACACTTTGTAAAATCACAGAATCTTTGATTGTCTGTAATACTTGATCAGAGGTATCGGTGTCTAGCAGAGCCAATGACCAACTTCTTAGTTTTATCTGCATTTAAAAGCAGAACATTTGGTGACATCCAATTTTTCACAGCAGGCAAATAGGCTTCCAGATTAGTCAGTTGAGTAGGATTTCCAGCCCTTATAGGCACACACACAGCTGAGGATCATCTGCATAGCGATGGACTTTAACTCCATGACGATGTATAATTTGGCTAAAAGGCGAAATATAAAGAGAGACGAGTAAAGGGCCAAGAACCGAGCCCTGGGGCACATATGATGACCCTAGCAAAGAGCTCAGGCAACAAGTGGAGCCATATGCATGGACTAGGTGCTGTCCTACTGCAAGAGGGAGAGTCCATAGGCCCTGCACCAACATTGATAATGGACTGTGAGGTCAACTACGCTCAGACTGAAAAAGAGCTATATGCCATTTTGTTTAGATGCAAGCCTTTCCACTAGTATGCTAATGGTCATCATGTCGCTGTAGAAAATGACCAGAAGCCACTTGAGTCCATTATGCAGAAACTGCTTGCAGGATTGCCTCCAAGGCCACAGGGACGATACATGAATGACAACAGTAGGATCGTACCATCATCCACAAACCAGGCTTGGACATTCTTGTTGCAGAGCCTTTCTCCAGGATATCAGTCTGATCAGCATGACCGCCCCATGCAGGTCCATGTAGTGTACAGCAGCTTACCTATCAGTGACACCAAGCTGAAAGAGACAATCAAGGAGAGCTGGTCCATGTGCTCAGAGCATAAGAAAATACAGAAAATATCAGGATAATTTTTCACAAATGAATGAGATCATAGAAAATGGAAAAGATAAGGGAAAGATAACAGAATTACAATTTGATGATTCAATATAGAAAAAATATAGAGGGATGATGAACATTAAAGAGCCACCGAAGCTCAGCGGTAGGGTGCACGAGTCAGGAAACGATGAGCCAGGTGTTACAGGCTTGATCCTGACGCTGGTACCCAGCCCCACTCCTCCAAGCTCCTCTCTGGTCAGTGTCCTCCTCAACAATGTAAGAACAGTCGAGAACAGCCGAGGGCCTGAGCCGTGTGTCCACCATCACCATGTGTACCCGACAGAAGGACAGACTACACATGCACACATGAGAGAATCACATCACACGTTCACATACGTGGCAGAGGTGACAAGAAGAGCCAATAAGAAGGTTCGTCCCACATCAGCATGAGGTGGATATAACGTTGAAACCGAAGAGCAAAACGATAGGAATCCAAAAGATGAAAATAAGGTGATGAAGAGGATGTCAAGCAGTGCTCAGGTGGGGGGCCAACATCCCCATGGAGACCTGGGAGGAGACAAACAGTACGTCCACATGACTGAGACTCACAGAGGAAGAGAAAGGAGAAATCCTTCAGAGAGAAAGGAAGTGGACGAGAAGAGAAACGTTCCCAGCCCGGACTCTGTGGATGAGCTGGTGTGGCCATTTGTGAGACAGAATTCATCTCATAAATGTTTGACGGTTCACATGTAGCTGATACACTCCAACTCCTGTAACTCAACTAACCAAACAGTCCATGATGCTTAACATGTAGTGTCTTGCTTGAATTAGAGCATCGGGCATTAACGTCTTTTGGATGACTCTGACGTTCAACATCTATCAAGTTGACATGAGTTTGTAGAGATGTGTGTCTTTTTAGTGCAGATAACCAGCTTAATTCATTCCTGCAGCGCTCCCCCCCCTCAACTCTTGTATGTTTAGACCTCCTCTCCTCACTCCACTGGCCCTTTAAAGCCCTGCCCTTCACATGCCCCGCTCCCTTCCCAGACATAATTCATTTGCAATATGCCAGGAGGGGAAAAAAGAAAGAGGAAAGATAAAATACAGGTCACCTCCAAAGTACTTGGTTTGGTTATGGCAAATTCACCAGAGCTTTATAAGTGTTTTATAAGGGCTGTGTGAAGTGACAGCTAACTCACTTCAGGATAGCTCCAGTTGGGTTGAAAGGCTCTGATACATTTCCTCATTGTCTTTTCCCAGGAAGGGCATCCAGCCGTAATCCCCCAAACTCCATCTAAGTCTGTGTCCATCCCCACAGCGTGGGGGCTGATGGGGACACGTGACACGGGACTCTCCCTTTTCAAATACAAGATCTTACAGAGTGGGTGTGCCAGGAGTGAATTGGGTCCATTTTGAGGAGTGTAAAAGCATCTCGCCCTATAGACTAAATGAAAGGCACAGGGGAATGTTCCCACTACAGTTATATTATTATTATTATTATTATTATTATTATTATTATTATTATTATTATTAGTAGTAGTAGTAGTAGTAGTATTATTAGTATTATTATTATTAGTATTATTATTATTATTATTATTATTATTAGTAGTAGTAGTAGTAGTAGTAGTATTAGTAGTAGTAGTAGTAGTAGTAGTAGTAGTAGTATTAGTAGTAGTAGTAGTAGTAGTAGTATTATTATTATTATTAGTAGTAGTAGTAGTAGTATTGGTAGTAGTAGTAGTAGTAGTAGTAGTAGTAGTGTTGGTAGTAGTAGTAGTAGTAGTAGTAGTAGTAGTAGTAGTAGTAGTAGTAGTGTTGGTAGTAGTAGTAGTAGTAGCAGTAGTAGTAGTAATAGTAGTAGTAGTAGTAGTAGTAGTATTGGTAGTAGTACTAGTAGTAGTATTGGTAGTAGTAGTAGTAGTAGTAGTAGTGTTGGTAGTAGTAGTAGTAGTATTGGTAGTAGTACTAGTAGTAGTATTGGTAGTAGTAGTGGTGG
>OMLC01098611.1:0-15524 GCA_900302585.1 Regalecus glesne
TTTGAATGGCAAATGACCTGAGTGCAAGATCCGAACATAAAAATCACATAAGTTATAAGAGATTTTGGACAACCTTTCTGGGTTTACAGCTACACCTCAATGTGCCTTTGAAAACTGCCATGCTGAAAGGTTCCTCAATGGTGCTGGTAGGTCCATGTCAGGCTTGGATTTGAGTTCAGGTGTAATGTGGCATTTGGCCTTCAGTCGACAAAGACAACTGGCTATATAGAAATGTCCCACCAATTTGAGAACATTGACACTTAGAAAGGCCAAAATTTGTTGACAGACATAACCTTCACTGATATCACAATACCAGATGCTGTTATGACAAAACCACCACAGTGAATATGACATCTTTTGACAGTTTGGCTCAGAGGCAGGCAAGGGGTATCTGTGTGCGTGTGCGTGTGTGTGTGTGTGTGTGTGCGTGCGTGCGTGCGTGCCTTCCCCTGGATCGCCACCTTGCCACAGTGGAGATGCTTGCGTGTACGAGCCATGCCAAGTCTCCTGGTATAGTGATCTAAGGCAGAAAAGTCTCGGGGGAGTTTCCAGACAAAGTAGAGCACAACAAAGACCTCAATGATGGAACTGGGAGAAAATGTCTTCAGGTTAAAATGCCGGTGAAGGTGGATGAAGGGTAGAACAGAAGGTGGTCCCCAATCGTCTTAGTTTCTCATGCCATTGGACCCTGGTCACCTCCTGACCAGGACCATGTGATGGCTGCAGGTGCATCAGCCTCCCCTCATAAAAAGTTATCATGCAGAGGAGTCCTCTGGAAAGTCATACTTGATTCTGAGTTACTGATGATGATGATGATGATGGTGCATGTGTGCCTATATGTGAGCATGTATGTAGGTCTGTGGGTCAACTGACCAAACACAACATTTTAATACATTGCTTATTTTAAGATGCTTTAGTATGGCTGGAGCCTTGATTGATCACTTTTCATTTGGCTTCATTTGTTTCTGAAAAGGTGTGCTAGGGTGTGTTTGCTTTGTGCTCTGCTCATGGCACAAATGAGCCATTCAGTGACTTACTTTCTGGAGCTATCACTTGACCAAGTACTATGAATAGCAGGCTGCATTCACTTTAAACTCCTTCTTTCTCGTAATGTTCTGTAATGGCTTGGAGAGAAGCTGAAAAAAGATGACTTTTCATGAAAGCCCGTAGGTGTAGAGAACAAGAAGAAAGCTCACTGACAAGCACCACACAAAGAGACTTGGTGTGTTGTCATAATATACCATATCACTCATCAAATAAAGCCTGACTTTTTCCTTCCCCTCATTTCTTTTTTAAAAATTGTATTATTTTATCCACCTTATCCTATCTTGTCACCATTTCTCCATAGCATTAAGGTGATAAGTTTTGTCAATAGTTTAAAGCCGTCTGGAAAGTGACTCACCTCAACCTCAATGCATTCATTAAGCTTCTTGCATGTGGCAGATATGGTCTCAGTAGTGCCAAATTCAAAGTACCACAGCTTGTTCTTCATTCTGTATATAAAAAAAAGAAAAGGAACAAGAAAGGCAATGATCAAGAGTCTTTGACTATCAAGTTAAATAATGTTCACAGTTCTGAAGGCATAGATTTCATATTTTGACTGTGTTGCATGCCCATGGCAGGGTTGGCTAGGAATGAACTCACACTGGAGCCGTCCTAAACTGTCATTTCATTTCTTGAATCTGACAGCTTAGAACAACTACTGATTACATGACCAGGGAGATCAAAGCTCTGTTAATGTACCCAAAAGCCTCATATTTGGAGGCACCCGTGGACAGCAATACTTTCTGGGTAATGAACCGCAAAGTTGACGCCACCATCTACTAAGGCGTGTTCTGCTGCCATGTCTGTTTTTCAATCATAACAATAAACATATTTTTTCCCAGTGCCCATATGCCAGAGATTGCACGTCAACAGTGCCTTTGGTGGAGAGAGAAGGTGGAACATTGCCGGTGGAGACATTTAGGATCATGACAAATGTCGGTGTTTCACAGCATACAGAACAACCCATAAGTCTGACTGAGAGTAGGCTTATTTCTGCCCCATGGACAAGGCTTGTTGAAGGTGACCTGACGGATGGGCTTTTGTGCTCTCCTATTTTTATTGACTGCACTTCTGTGACTGAACAATGATTGCACGCAGCTCACAGTCTAGGTGAAACCTCTGTTTGATCAAGGTCCAAACCTTCAAGCACCGCCCAAAATGGATGAAAAATTGATGGAGCCTGCACTCAAGGTCTTTAGAGAGAAAAGAACAGGAAGAAAACAACTAGTTCACCGACTGGCTGATGAGGACCTTGACTCCCTGGAGGCTACCAGACACACTGTGAGGAATCGGACCACTAAACCAGCCGTTCATAGTCAGTAGCCTTCCATTGTTTGCTTGGGATTGTTCTATGCAATATTCAACTTCCCCCATCCTTTAGTTTGTATAGACAGACATTATCGGTTTCCCAAATGTTACAGACAAACATATGGCATGCACTGTTTAACAGCAATAAACCTCTTTTGACAACTACGCCTGCTAGCTTTATTGCTGTGACTTATTTTTGGATTTTCCAATTTGGTTAAGAGCATAGTTTAAGCAGTCTGACATCTACAAAAGAGTGTGTCCCCCCACACTTTAAGAAATACCTAGGATCCGACAACGACCGTGTAGTCATGATGTGACAGAAGGTTCACAGTCATGATAGACCAGCCTGCTTATACTGATAACATGGCTATTGACACAACAGGCTTTGCACCATGTGGGCTCACCAGTACCAGACCTAAGACGTGTCATTCTGCTACGGCAGGGCAGGGCACACAGGAGGACAAATTAAAATCAAAAATCAATAACTAAAAAAATACCTCAGTAAATTCAAGCAGCAGCAGGTAAAATAAGAATGAAAGAAACGCCCAAGATTTCTTTTTAAGGGTTCTAAATTATTTGCTCTGGTTAAGTTACTGGTCTGTTAGGCTCCCAAATGCAGCAAAGCATCGAACAAAACACACATGCCAAATGACAGAAAATCAATCAAAACATTTTATAACATCTACCAATTCAGGAAAAAAATACTTCTGTAATCTTACAGAAGTATTTTTTAAACTCTTATAAATCCACTCTACATTTTGAGGTACAATCACATTATGAGTCCATTGTAAATTTATATAAAAAATAGAGAAAACCGAAAGCCTCAAATGGAACTGAAAGTGATGTGGCAGCAACTGGTTTTCTAACTTGTAAATAAAGTAAAGGTAACAACAGTCACTGAGCCTGACCAGAGAAGCAGTAGAAGCGGGGCGGACAGCCACTGTATGCACATTGTACCTTTGTGTCCCGTTTCTTCCCCCCATTTCCTCCTTTTAAAGTTATTTCTCTCGATTTTCACCCTTTGAACCCCGACAATGTCTTCATGGCCCCCCAAAACCTCTGCTCTGTCAAATTAAGGGATTAAAAGCATTTTTGAGATCACAATTAGGCCCAGTTTTGATTCTCCATGAGGCTAGCTGCCTAACTTCATTAACTTACTTCCACTTCAGAAACCTTGTTAAAAAATGCAATTAACATTTTGTTCCTCTCCTGTAGACAGAGAGTGGAACCAGGAGACATGATCTACTTGAATAGACCTGTCTTACATACATTAGTGTATCCCTCCCTCTGTGTCTCAACAAAAATACCCCCAAATATTTCCGAGGAACATTGAGATGCTTTGGTGGCCTACAAAGAAAATGGTTTGTGTTCTGATGAAGAAATATTTTCTGTTACTCTGAAAATGTCCAGTAAAGAAGGCAAGATAGTGTTTGCCTGCTGAACCTCCTTAGTCAGTGGGGATGGGGGGCGTCTTGACTCATGAGCTGAGGGGACTAGGTTCACACACCAGCTCATGTTATCATTACACTGTCTTCAGGAAATTAATAATGAAAAACAAAACATGATTCACATTACTGAAACCATTCTTCCGCCAAAAAAAAGCATTTATTAATCAGATTCATTCTTTATCGAATGGGATGCATTATTCATAGGAGAAGGATCTCTTTGAAAAAGTTCCTTTTCAAATAGTGGATAGAGACTACGTTCGAAGAATCACATCAAAACACAGATCTGTTAGACTGGATCTCCATTCATCCTGCCCCCCCAAAAAAGTTAGCCATCTTCATTAATTTTTTTCTGAGTGGTGACCACATGACCTGGCCTCATCCCCTCCAACTTAACTCCTGCTGTCTCCCCTTGCCCCTCCCTCTCCTCTGTTCCTCTCCTCCTACAAAGTTGGGCTGAAATCGGACACACCATAATAAAACATTCAGCACCATTTTCCTTTTTATCCACAAATTTCTAGTATTGTGTTTTTGTACTTTCATCCATAACTGTTTTCAGTTGCCTCCAGATTGGTGGTAAGGGCCTTACCACCTCCAGGTTGGTGGTAAGGGCGGACAGGATTTAGCTATTTGATTATTTAATTTGATTGGGACTATATATGACAGAAAAAAAGCAGGGATCAACTGAGAGAAACTGGACCAGCGGGCACTTTTAAAAAGAAAAAAGAAAACGGACTTCTACCTTCTATAGTTTTTTTTCTATCAGCAGAAAGAGATTGCACAAAAGACATGATTAAAGTAAATGATTTTCAGAAATATTAGTGTTAGGGCCATATTTCACAAGTTTGATCCCACTGCAGGGCATCAGGATAGGCATTCAAGCTTAATCTTTAACAATCCATCTAAGTCCATCTCCATCCTCATGCGGGTGGATGCGGATTAATCGTGACATGTAAAAATGGACTTCTCTCATTGTTCAAATTTCCATCTGATGTTGCACTTGCAATAAGATGATTGGAAAATTAACTCAGCTTTGGCTGGTCAGTAGTTTTAACCTCTATGTGGCTGAAAGAGGAACCAATAAATAAACAGAAATCATCCAAGTATTTTAATAAATTCACCTCCAACGGCTCCAGTGACAGACACAGTTCACAAAGAATTGAATTGGTCAGAGGTTATATGATCGTAGATACTATCTTGATGAGAGGCCCATTTTATGTGTCATGATTAGTCCTCAAATTGTGGGGGTGGACACAGACTTAGATGGAGCATGGGGAAATTAAGACTGAATGCCCTTCCTGATGCCCCATGGTGGGTGTGAATCTGTTGCCTCTAGCCCATCAGTTCCCGAAGCAAGCACTCTAACCAATGAAATGCCGCACATCCATACAGTCTTGATAAATGTCATTAATCCAGGTAAGGAAATTCAAAAAAGTTGAATCAGTTCATATTACTACTACTACTATTATTATTTCAGTACATATTTGTCTCAATCAACATGATGAATACTGCCAGGGGGGGGTGTGAAATCTGATGAGTGGAATAATCTCATTAATATCTATTAGGTTACATTCCTTGTAGAGGCAAATACATTCCTCCTGGTCCTATGGCCCTTGGTTACATAACCTATGACCCCTCAGTGTCAGATAATGTGTCTTAGTGTTTTGTGAGTGCTCACATTCCTCTCACTGTTGCACTGCCTTGAATGTTTGTATTGTGTGGGCCATTCTCTCAGCCACAGGTAACACTGAAGACAGTGTATACATTTCATTCTCCTTTCAGAACAGCAGGAGATCTGCAGCAGAGAAGAAGTGGTTTTTCAGCTTCCTCTTTATTTGGCCATGTATATAAGTCCTTACATGGAATTTGACTCTAGGAATTTGGTTCTCAGTGTGCTTACGATAGAATAATAAAAATCTTCAAAAATATATCAGAACCAGAATCATTTTCTTTGACTTTAGTTTCCAGGTTCGCACAGATACTTTACACAGAATGACAACACGACACAAAAATATTCAGATGTATGCACAGGAAATGGCTGTCATTCAAATGAACGTGTAATAGTGCTAAGCTCCAACCCTATATCTTGCATCACAAAAAATGTAAATCTAGATAAGAAGTTTATTCAGAAATGTTTTGTCACTCAAACAGGTGACATCTTAAGACTGAGCTGACTGCAAGCATCCCCACCCTTATAAACAATACAATTGCATGCCACACAACAAAAGGGTGGTTTCATATGTAAGTTGGTCAAATGTCTGCATATTCAGTGGCAATGAGTACTATTCAAAGAGGACTGGGTGATATTTACCATCACAGCATTGTGAAATGACAAAAGATGTAATGTTAGGCCCCCACCTTTGTTCAAGGATTGTCGTTCCCTCTTGACATAGATGGCCTCTTTAACCCCCCTTTCAAACCAGCGTTCCTCCCTATCAAGGATGTGAACATTATCATCTTGAATGAGTGGCCACTCGCCTGTAGGTGGGTGTAGACCACAGAGTCCTGGCCTGACGTGTTGGCTGTCCTTTGCTGCGCCATCCTCTTAGCTAGCGTCTGTTTGGTCTCCCTGATGTACAAGTCACTGCAGTCCTCCTGGCATTTAACAGCATACACTACATTACTCTGTGTGTGCCGGGGGACCCGATCCTTGGAGAAGAATAAAAAGGTTTGTGTGTCTCTTTGAATTTGAGAGTTATGTTGTCTGCAGCCTTGTGCTCCTAGTAGGGTCTACCAAAGTAAATTGGTCTCAGGTGAGGGACCACACTAAGTATGGTTCAAGAAGACCCCGCGAAACATCAGGAAAGAAGTGATGCTAACTTGACTGGAGGAAGCCCAGGATTGGAGCTGGGCCAAGAAGGAGGGTGTGACAGCGAGTGCCTGGTGGCCGGGATTGCCACAGAGCCCAGCCGGACTCAGCCTGAAAAAACAACATGGACACTTCTCCATCCTGGACACTTCTCCATCCTACACCTATAGGTTATGGGGGGATAACTCTGACTATGGTCTATGGCTACGCACCCAGTAGTACTTCAGAGTATTCGGCCTTCTTGGAGACCCTGAATGGAGTCCTGCATGGGACTGACGTTTTAATTGGAAATGTCAATACAAGTGTGGGCAATGATGGAGACATTTGGAGGGGCGTGATTAGGGGGAATGGCCTCCCTGGTCTGAGCCTGAGCGGTTCTGTATTGTAGGACTTCGGTGTGAGTCATGGATTGTCCATATTGAGCACCATGTTCACACATAAGGATGCTCATAAGTGCATATGGTACCAGAGCACTTTAGGCTGAAGGTCAATGATCTTTTTTTTAAATTTATGTCATCTGATTTAAGACCACATGACTTTTACTCTTGGGTGAAGAGAGGAGCGGAGCTGTTAACTGATCATTGTCTGGTGGCGAGTTAGGTCAGGTGGAGAGGGAATTCTTGGGGCAGACCAAATAAGCCCAAATGTATAGTGCAGGTGAACTGGGAACATCTGGAGGAGACCTCTGTCCAGAAGACTTTCAATTCCCACCTCCGGTAGAGTTTTTCTGGCATCCTTGTGAAGATTGAGGACATGCGGCGGCATAGTTCAGTGGGTAGAGCGGTCGTCTGGCAATCGGGAGGTTACAAGTTTGATCCCCGGTCATTTAGAAAGTGTGTCAAGGTGCCCTTGACACTGAAACCCTAACTGCTCCCTGAGCACCATATGTTGGCAACTTACTCCTCCTATACAATAGGATGGGTTGAAATGCAGAGAAAGCCAAATTTCCCCTTATGGGACTGACAATCCATTAATTTATTTAATTTATTTTCATTTGAACTAGAGTAGGTATTGTTCAAAGATAAGACAAGATAAGATAAGATAAGATAAGATAATATATTCCTTTATTAGTCTCACAGGGGGAACTTACGGAAATTAAACCTTCCATTGCTGAAGCTGCAACTGTGAGCTGTGGTCTTAAGGTCATAGGTGCCTCAAAGGACGGTAACCCATGAACACCCAGGTAAACACCAGCAGTTAGGGAAGCTGTCCAACTGAAGGAGGCCTTCTGGGATAAGTTATCCCGGGAGACTCCAGAGATAGTTGAAAATGACAAACAGGCCTGAAGAACAGCAGCCTCAGTAGTGAAAGAGACAAAGCAGCGAGTGTGCGAGAAGTTTGGGGAAGCCATGGAGAAGAACTCTATGTCGGCATCAAAGTGCTTTTGGAAAACTGTTCAGCACCTCAGGAGGGGAAAACGGGGAACTGTCCAAGCTGTTTATAGTAAGGATGGGACGCTGTTGAGCTCAACTGAGGAGGTAATAAGGCGATGGAAGGAACACTTTGAGGACCTCCTGAAACCAACTAACCCACTCTCTAGGATAGAGACAGAGGTGGAGGATGATGGTGGATCAACATCAATTTCCCTGGAGGAGGTCACTGGGGTAGTCAAAAAACTCCACAGTGGCAAAGCCCCAGGGATTGATGAGATCTGTCCAGAAATGCTGAAGGCTTTGGGTGTTGAGGGACTGTCATGGATGACACGTCTCTTCAACATTGCCTGGAATTCTGGGACAGTGCCTAAAGAGTGGCAGACAGGGGTGGTGGTCCCAGTGTTCAAAAAAGGGGACCAGAGGGTGTGTGGTAATTACAGAGGCATCACATTACTCAGCCTCCCTGGAAAGGTCTACTCTAAGGTGCTGGAAAGGAGGGTCCAGCTGATAGTTGAATCACAGATTGACGAGAAACAATGCAGATTTGATCCCGGTCATGGAACATCAGACCAGTTCTTTATGCTAACAAGGAACTTGGAGGGGGCCTGGTAGCATGTCCAACTAGTCTACATGTATTTTGTAGATCTGGAGAAGGCTTCTGACTGGGTCTCCCAGGAGATATTGTGGGAGGTGCTGTGGGAGTCTGGGGTGAGGGGGGAGTCACTGCTCAGGGCCATCCAATCTCTGTATGCACAAAGCGAGAGCTGTGTCCAGGTTCTCGGAACTCTTTCCTGGTAGGGGTTAGCCTCCACCAGGACTGTGCCTTGTCACCTATGCTGTTTGTGATCTTCGTGGACAGGATCTCGAGGTGTAGTCGTGGAAGAGAGGGGTTGCAGTTTGGTGGACTGAGGATTACATCACTGCTTTTTGCAGGTGATGTGGCTCTGATAGCATCATCAGTCTGTGACCTTGAACATGAATTGGATTGGTTTGGAGTCAAGTGTGAAGCAGCTGGGATGAGGATAAGAACATCTAAATCTGAGACCATGGTTCTAAGTAGAAAACTAGAGGATCATCCAATCTGAGTAGGGAATGAGTCCTTACCTTAAGTGATGGAGTTAAAGTATCACTGAGTCTTATTCTCAAGGAAGGGGAAGATGGGGCACGAGTTGGACCTGACAATTGGAGCTGCTTGGAGCAGTACTGCTCTCCCTTTACCAAACCGTTGTTACCAAGAGAGCTAAGCCAGAAGCCAAAACTCTTGATCTACCAGTCCATGTTTGTTCCTAATTTCCCCTATGGTCATGAAAGTTGGGTCATGACTGAAAGACCACAGATCGTGGATACAAGCGGCTGAATGGGTTTTCTCAGGAGGGTGTCTGGTGTCTCCTTTAGAGATAGAGTGAGAAGTTCAGTCATCCGTGAGGGACTCGGTGTTGAGCCACTGCTTCTTCGAATACAAATGAAGGAGCTGAGGTGATTCCGGCATCTAATAAGGAGGCCACCTGGTTACCTCCCTAATAAGATGTTCCAGGCACGTCCAGCTAGTAAGGGGCCACTGGGTAGACCGATGACCAGGTGGAGGGATCCTTTCTCCACACTGGCCTGGGAACACATCGAGATCACCCCAGTCAGAGTTAGTTGATGTGGCAACAGGAAGGAATACTTGGAGATTCCAGCTGAAATCTGCTACGTCCACGAACTGGCCCTGGATAAACAGATGATGATGGTTGATTTTTTTGTATGCAGAGATCTATCGATGCATGTTCGCACACACACACGCATGCGCGCGCGCACACACACACACACACACACAGACACACACACACCAGATGAGATCATTCAAATCGGTTGAATCAGCATCAATATAAGAAAGTGACTCCTGAATGTGAATAAAAGAGGGATGATGAAAATGCAAGCTGGGCAAGAAGATCCAATCTTCGGCCTTCTTTATAGGACGACATGGGAGCCTGGAATGACCTGGATTGAGCCGCGGTGGCTCAGTGGATAGCGCAAACCTGGGGCTCAGATGTTGTGGGTTTGTATGCTGCTATGTAGCTCGGGAACTTCGTAAAGCACTTTGAGTGGCCGTTAGACTAGAAAAGCGCTATATAAGCACAAATCCAATAACCATTTACCTGATGGTAGCATCACTCTGGATAAACCCACTCCCTGTCTATCGGGGTGCCCAAGTTTTAAGTGTGAATGTATTATAAACTAACATAACGTCAAGTGCTGGACGCTAGGTTGCTGCTAATCAAAGCTGTGTGAGTAGGAATACTTATCTGAGATCAGTCACCACCTGGTGACCAGTGGACACCAAATTCATCATTTTTATCAAAAGTAAGACTAAAATCACCTCTTTGTGCAGCCTTACCCTGGTTCTCAAGGTATTGTATTATATTAATCTCATAGTAGTAGATGATTTATTTTTTAGATTCATTCTGTGATGTCAAACATGATAGAATTTAAAAGAATATCAGTTAAAATGGGTCCAACTCGTAGGGGGTGGCATAGCTCAGTGGGTAGAGCGGTCGTCTGGCGATCGGAAGGTTGCAGGATCAATCCCCGGTCCTGCATGTGGCATGTCGAGGTGTCCTTGAGCAAGACACTTAACCCCTAACTGCTCCCCGAGCGCCATATGTTGGGAGCTCACTGCTCCTATACAATAGGTTGGGTCAAAAATGCAGAGAAATTCAAATCTCCCCTTGCAGGACTGATAAGGGAATCATTTAATTTAATTTGTCATGCCAAACAACCCTAAACCTCCCCAAACAACCCCAAATTGTGCAAATACATAATCCAACCAACAAGATGCCCCGAATCTAAACGTTCTCCTCAACTATACAATTACTTATCAGCCCCTGCCTGGCTTTAAGAACTTGGATCTTTGTTGAGATGTTTGGTAAACGGTTAATTGCTGGCCTAAACCATTACCCCTATTGTCATTATAATCAAATCAGCAAAGGTATCCACCCACCGATCTTCTTCACACAGCTCTGCACAAGAGCCAGTTGACACTTACAAATATCTCTCTCTCTACCCCCACCTGGGATGGAACACACACACACACACACGCACACACTCACACTGACGCACACACGCACACACACAAGCAGACACGCACGTTATTGTAGCCAGTGAAGGGTCATTAGCTCCTGGGCTTTGGGCTCCTTGTGGTCTAGCTACTGTCGCTCATGCATGTTGACAGAACTCTAAAGATAGAGGTGTCAGGACTCACAGATCCCCTTCCACACCCTCTTTCTCAATCTTTATCAATAGGCTGTGTTGTGTGGTTGTGTGTGTGTGTGTGTTTGTGTGTGTGTGTGTGTGTGTGTGTTTGTGTGTGTGTGTGTGTGTGCGCGTGTGTGTGAGAGAGAGAAAAGTAGACAAGGCTGGATAAAGGCAACAAAAAACGAGAAAACAAACAACCAAGAAAAAGAGAGACACAGAGAGTCAGACAAAGAGGGCAAAGTGACAGATATTGGCTGTGTGAATGTGACTGGCAGGGGAGACAATACGGAACTGAGGCAAGTGCTCCATGTGGCTTTTGGGCCTCCCTCAACTCGTCACCAGGTCAAAGTGGATTCACCATCCATGGACGTTGTTTCACCCGTGAATAAAGGCCATTCTGTCTCTGTCTCCAATTTTTTTCAGCTCAAATTGGCATGAAAACAATAAACAGACGTTTACACAGCCCAAACATCCATCAAAAAACAATAAAGCCATTACAAATGTCCATCAACTGTCTGTTGCTCTGAGAGGACAAGGAGAAGGAAGGGAATGATAGAAAGAACATGGGGGGGGGGTCTGTGACCTATTTCATTGCAAAAAGTGCAGCTTGGTTTGTTCCTAAAAATGTGTGATAGGGTGTGCATTGTGCATAACTAAATATACAACATTCTTATTGGGAAGTGAAGTGTTTTGGGTTTTTTAGTAAACATGTGGCATCGGAGCTAAGAATCATAGTAGAATAGGAATGGTCTGATACTTTTCACGTACAACAATAGAAAAAAAGACTGCATGTGATGTTTTTTTAAAAAGCGCTGGAGAGCAGATGCCAACAGAAAAGCAAAATATATCAATGCAAAATGGATGGCGGTCAAGACTGGTGCTTGTAAGAGCATATATAGTATAAGTTGCGTCCCGCCATAGTAAACATAACATTGTTTAAGAGATGGAGAAATGGAGAATTTATAGGGTAGGACTTTTAAGGCCCAATTTAATGTAGCATGCATCGAGTCCTTAAATCCACACCACTTCCCCATCTCTTTATTTTTCCTGCTCGGATTCTTTTGGACTGAAGGAATGAGGAATGCTGAAATTGTTATAATTTGATGTAAATAAAAGTTTTCAAAAGTCAAAAGTCTCCTCCCCTTATCTCTCAGTCCACCTTTTTACTCTGGCCTTTGGACTAATAGATCAAAGAGAAACCCCCTCTGAGAAGAGACGCTTCTCTTTCATCTATTATCCCTCTCAATTTTTCTCTCCCCCTGATACTGGTAAACAGATCTGGGATGGTGAAAAGAAACTCAGCCATTAATTATTGAATTTCTAACAGTAAACAAGCTCTCTTGCTCTCTCTTTACCCCTCTCTTTCTGCCTCTCATTCTCATTCACCATCTCTCCCCATTTCCCCTCTCCCATTCTCCCCGTCACTCCCGTGTGCTCCTTACTTTCTATATGACTAATTAGCTTTGCTAAAAAAGCAGCCATACAGTTGCTGTTGTCACACACAGAACCTACAGCTTTACCTGCTGTGCAAAACGCTGCACAGAGACTCGGTTCCAAAGTGAGTCACTGGCCTTGGCGAGAAGCTTTTATCCTTTACTGAGCTGTACACCAAAGCAAAAGAACAAAGCATCACTATTGTAGCGGATGTAACGCTTGAGGTTTGGCCTACTTTACTATTATATCCAACTTACAAACCGCAAACACTTACACAGATGCACACTGGGGTATGTGTTCAGATGCATACTTAATCACAAGAGCACTCTCTCCATCTCTGTCTTTTCCTCAGTCACAAACACACACAAGTACATACGCACTGACACACACAGGGCCATTTTGTGCATGCAAGTGAGCATGAAGGCTTGTGGGTAATAAGTTCTAATCTAGGTTAACTTCTCAGTAGTAGTAGTAGTACCACATTTTACACAATCACGCACACACACACATGAGCACCACCCACCCACCCATCCACCCACTCACCACCACTACAAATACTAGTCTTAGAGATGTCAACAATGAATGTAGGTAGCTAACAATACACTTAAGCCAAACTCATCCACTCATCCAACCATGCACCATATAGTCATCAGCAGTCATTCAGCTGAAGGCTATCTCTCTGGGCTGTGTGTATAGTAGCCACATGCTCTACCATGCATGCAAATGATTCCTTAGAGAGGACAAGTCTGGCTTGGGCCACTGGAAATAAAAGCAAGATGACACCAAAAGGGTCATAACAATCCACCATAAAAACACCATTGGGGAGAGAGAAACCCACCGCCTGCACATGACTGTCTTTTTTTCAGTTGAAATATTTCTTCTCAAAAGGATCATTCAACACGCTCCTATCCTAAGAACTGAAAAAAACTGGCTTCATTTTCTGAGCTTGAAAACATAACAGTAAGGGACCAACTTTAGGATATCTGTCTTCTCAGTTGCCTCCTGATCGCTGCTTCCAAAAGTTAAATTTTCTCTCCTTCTGCAGTCTTAAAATCGAAGCCGCTTCCATCATCATTATATAAGAATAGTTTAAAACAGGCCTTTCACTTGGCCTTATTTGCTGCCACAGTGAAGATACCCTTAACTGAGTAATGATGGTGGCATCCATTTGATCAGTGTCAAGGAGAGGCGCAGTTTCATCCATTTTTCCTCTGCTGAAGTAGTTTGATCTTTATAGCATTCACTCATTATTCTCCCTCACATCACCTAGCAGTCACTAACAGCAGCTCAGTGCATCCAATTATTAGATGAGGCTTTTTTAACATCTACTCAAACTAAATCCAAAACAACAAACTTAAAATATATATGCCATTAGAAAATACATGAATATGAATCATATTAGTGTGGAGCCTTTGGCGAGTCACCCTTCTCTTAAGTCAACATCTTGAAAAAAAAGATATACGATATATTTAATACTACTATGATTAAATGGGTCTCCTACAGCTAAAAGGTCTGCCTTTGTAGGTCACAATTAATCTCCATTTTTTGCCCTTACTTTCTTAAACATCAGTACAAGTTATGTCTGCTATTGTCTATTTCCCGACCACTCGGATCTTCATACTTCGTTCTCATATCCTACCCCCAATCTAAATGGAAAACAAAAGATGACAGCGCCTTTGGAGTTCTACCCCCAAATCCCTGAAATAATGTCAAATTTTTACTGTATTGAATTTGTCTATTTACTTATTTTTCATGATTGTATTTAAAGCACTTTGTAATCGTGTGTTTTGAAAACTGCCATTTGAATAAACTTTTAGTTACCTACTATTGTGGCTTCCTACTATCTAAACATGATATTACATGCCCTTGTGTGTGCACTTGTGTCTGCTATATTGATATGTTATCTTGGGCATTTACTCTGTGACTTGATTCTGCCATCACTCTCTCGATGATCTAAGACGCACTTACTTACAATCAGTGCACCCGACATCATGCACCCTTGGCTGTGATATAATTACTATTTAGCACTCTGATGCCTGCTGGTAATACTTGAACCTATCTGCTAATTGCTGGCTGACTCCTATGCAAGTCACTTTATATAAAAGCATGTGCTAAATGACTGAAGCAAATGGTAACTGACAATGAGATTAAACTCCGAACGCTAACAAACAAACGTGACAAACCATTGCATTCACAACATCTTTGATTGGTCTGAGGTTATGAGATAAATAAGAGGTGACATAACATCTCTACTGACTATGAACCCCCCCCATACAGCATCTCAAAATGGACTTTGGCTGCACAGAAATCATAATGAGTCATAATGTTGGTTCCTCCCTTACACGGGCTAAGGAGCCCCAATTTATTGACCCTGGATGGAGACAGGTCTCATTCTATCATTAATTGCTGATCAATGTGGTTCAGTTTTGCATTGGATTTCCTGATAAGAGTGACGGGTCACTGTTTAATTGTAGGGCAGCTGGTTAGCCAGTGACATTTCACACTGGACAGAGAATTTATACCCTCACGCAAACATGCACTGACCACACATGCTTAGCAACTATCTTATAATAAACAAGGAACATCCCCCCACCACAAAACAAAACAATGCTCTCTTACCTGCTGTTGAACTTCTCTGGGTGCTTTTCCCGCATCAGGTGGAAGCGGTGGGCAATGGAGGCATCCTGTAAGAGATAATATCAAGCAAATGTTACCAGAAGGCCATTAATAAACTCTTCGCATCTTCAGAGATTGCTGCAGGCCCAAAGGAAACACTGATGCTGAGATCTGAAGACAACAGACTGGAAAGGACAACACAGTGCCAATCTGAAAAGGCAATGTAGTTCTACATCACACAAAAATAACCATTTTGTGATA